>JAWNPC010000202.1:7402500-7642500 GCA_035045365.1 Drosophila leonis
TCGTTTGGCTTACACTGCGCACTTTTTGTTTTCTTTTTTTTTTCTGGGGGGCGGATCATAACTGGGGGTCTGCTCGACTAGGGGCTATACGAGTATTTTGTATTATATATTGTATATATATGTTTGTATATATATTGTTTATATGCTAGTTGCCTTAGCCTCATCTATCATTCAGATATGTAGCTCTAACACACACTTAAGCTAAGTCTTGCACAAACCTCTCCGCGCACCATTGTTAACAATGTTGGCAGTAGTGCCAGCCACGCTATGGCCACAGCGCAGTTGGCGTCGCTGTCGGCGCCGCTGTCGACGCCGACGCCGGGTGCATTACCATTTCCATTTGCCGCATTCTGCGTTTTATCTAGGAAGGATTTTTGTTCTGATAAACCGATTTCATTCAAATTCGATTGATAGCGCGTATCTGATTGATGATAATGATGTGGGAGACAGCACACAAGTGAGCGAGAGAAAGAGAGAGAGAGAGAGAGAAAGAGAATTTAAGATGGGAGCACAAAACGAGATAGACAGATACACTGAGAAAAAGAAAAAACAAATGTGTTGGGGTAAAACGAACAGGGCTGGGGGGTGCCAGGCAATTTAGTGAACTATGTTGATGATAGGCTCAAGTTCTACTCACTCTTATCCTGTCCGTAATTTGAACGCGTCGCATCTGAATTGCCAAAGCCGAAATTGTTGTTGAGTCCATCGCCCCAATGCGATTCGCTTGTGTAGAGACCCGAAGGGGCGGTCGTTGGCGGATACGAAACTGTGTTTAAGAGAGAGAGAGAGAGAGATGTTTGAGATAACATGTCAATAATTTGATATGCTAGTTAACTTAAGAGTATATTATAATAATTTTTGAAGAAATAATGAGTATATATATATACTCAACCTGTATATGCCTAATAACATAGGTATATAGGTGCACTAATATAAATATTTTACCTTCAGCATTTCTTATACACTCGACTACGTGCGCTGCATCGCTATAAAAGGCTTGTATGATTGTCTTATATATTCGAGCACCTTCAGCCATACCACTCAAACTTGAGAACAGCGTCTGCATTTTGATTGGTTTTCCGCTTGCAACTTATAATTGCTATATAACTATTGCCGTTTCACTCACGCAATTGCTCTCTTCTTGCTGTCAACTCATACAGCTATTGTCATCTCTTTCGCGCTTTAAAAAAAACGCTTGCTACTCTTTCTGTTCCCATCTGTCATTGTATATCAGTTGATTATTGTCAACAAAATGTCTAACTCTAAATATAGGCCCACTTGCTCTGTTCGCTGTCTCGCTGTTTCGTTCTCTCGCTCTCACTTCTCACTCACACTTGCTGCATTACGAAAACAATAACTGAACTTGTTCTGGAGTTTATTTTTTTTGTTTTCTTTTTTTTAGCATTTGTTGTTTATAATTCATTTACATATTTTTATTTTTATTTTTTTATACATCAGACAAATGTATAAATTTTTTGGTTGTTGTTTTCAATGGAATTTGCATGCAAATTGTTCAATTTTTGCAATTTTTCGCACGTCTCATTGCATTTGATTTTTTATGCTATTTATTTAAAATTCGTGCTGTCTGTTATTTTGCAGCACACTCCAAATATATGCATACATATGGATATACGTATGTATGTATGTACATATATGTATATATTTTATTCGCCCGACTTGATAGAACAAAATGCTAATTATTTTGTATTTTCATTATGTGACAATATGCACAATTTCCCAGTCCCCAGTCCCCAGTGCTCAGTTCCCCGCATTGGTTTATATAATTTAAGCGTTCAGTTTTTCCCTAGTTACACATCCTCGATATTCATATACATATCTGTATGTGCGTGTATACTATATATATTTTCAATTAAAGCACGTTTTAATTATGCCCCGCACAGTGAAATTTATTCAGCACGTTTGTTTCCACCATTTTAAATATGCAAAATCATTTTGATTGTCAAACGCTTTTTGGCCATACGATAGTACTTATTTGATTAAATATTGAATATTCATTCAGCCGACTGAGCAATCTCATTAGAAACTAATTAAAACATTGATTTTGCGACACGCGAAATTGAATAGAATAAATCATATAAGATATGAATGTAAATTATTATATATTGTCTATATCTCTCTCTCCCTGTCTCTCACTCTCTCATAAATATGTAATAATAATAAATATTTTTTATAGATATATATAATATGAATATTCATAGTTTAATTTAAGATTTGGATTTTAATACAAATACTTTATTTTTAATATTTTAATATAGTTTATATAAAACTAAAAACAGTAAAATCTTCACAAAAACTTTCGATTTAAGACCATTAATTCCCAGCTACAACAAAATGCTGCACACATCTAATGAGCTCTGAAGCTTTAAGTCCAATTCGACTAATTAAGAGATTCATGTCCATCGAGGAGGTGGAGGAGAATGAGAGAGAGAGAGAGAGAAGAAAAAAAATAGCCAGCTCCTTGGCATATTGAGAAAGTGCCGCATTGGCCTTAACACGAATTGACAAATTTCCAGCTATTTAGCCATCGAGGCGAAAGCCAGAACAAAAAGAAAATCTCAACCGCAATAGCCCAGAAACGGACCGACTTAATTGCCTGGCCAGGAAACGTGAACTTTTCAGCGTAGGGACGGCCGAAGGATGCGATCTGAAGTAAAAGACGAATGCTTAACACCTTACAATGCCCTGGTCGTCGATGCTTGGCCAAAAAACTAAAGCCAGCAGGGCTGAGCCATAATCAAGCCACTGGAAATCAAGTCACGTGCTCTGTGCCTGAGGTGTGGCATCGGTTGGGCAGGGTTATTCGCACACCAGCTTCGAATTGGTGGAGGGGCGTGGCAGTCGAGTCAGTTTTTGACTTCACATGTGCTGCCAGCCTCAAGGAAAACTTAAATTTTATTTCAACTACACCAAGGCTGGTGGCTGGCAGGCAGGGAAAGTGTAGAACTTTTTTCTTCAATTTCGCAGCTCAAGTTGTGAGTTAATATCACGTTTTAAGTTTAATTACGTGATGGATTTGCTGAGGGCAGCTTTAAGCTGCCGAAGACTAAGCGAAATCGCATTCTGCTAGCGCTACAATTAACTAAATTATACGCTCGAGTCTGGTTAAAAATAAATTATTGGAAATTTCAGGTTTCAGGTGAATTCGTAAACAAAAGTAAAAGTTTGAAAGGAATTGTTAGTTTTGTTTATGAGAATCATAATGATAATGATTATCAGAGCTAATAATGAATTGCTAATAATCAAAATGATAATAAATATATTGTAAATAATAGTCATACAAAAGTATTCATAATAATAATCATAATGATATTAATATTATATGAAAATATATTTAAAATATATTGATCAAATATAATATATTGATAATCATATTGCTAATGACAATTATAATTTCAATGACAATGAGAATGGAAATGAAAATACTATTTAACATTATATTCAGTATGATAATAATAATGAGTCAAATGAAAATATTGAAATTTTATAAAACATAAATTAATACAAATACAATATTTGCAGACTCTAGTTTAAAAGTTGTACGAGATATAATTTATTAACCTCATTTCGATAAGGTTTTTAACCGATAACAAAAGAACGGGAAAAGTTATCGATTTTCTAAAACAAACTCAATAAGTCTCTAGCTCTTATATGTTCTGAGATCGACGCGTACGGACATACGGACAGACGGACAGACAGACAGACAGACGGACAGGGCTAAATCGACTCAGCTCATCTCCCTGATCAAGAATATATATCCTTTATGGGGTCTGCCATGCCCCCTTCTGCCTGTTACATACATTTGACAGTTTAACAAAACCATTATACCCTGATTTCCCATTTTCAATGGGTTCAGGGTATAATGAAATTATTGGTAATGATAATGATACTAAGAAAAGTAATAGCAATTATAATGAGAATGATATTGATAATGCAATCTAACAATAACAGTAATATATTGATAATGAACATGACAATACTTATGATAATAATTATCATAATAGGAATGATTATGATATTTTTACTCATTTTTCTTATTTTTTAGTCATATATAAACAAATATTTTAAATTTGCATTATTTTCTTTCAATTCAGTCCCTAAAATATTACCCAAACTTCACTTTTTTAATTATTTACTCACATGAGCACGCATTTTACTAATAAAGCGTTTTTTCCCTAAAATAAACAACAGAAATTACTCAGAGAAACTTGCTCAGCTGCTGACTTGGCGTTTGCAGCATAAACTGTGCTGCGCTGCGTATGCGCAACATATTTGCATCTGCTTGGGAAGAGGCTTGTGCTTTTCAGCGCAGTTCGGTTCAGTTTTGAGCAACTTTTGTTTGGCAAACAATTAAAAATGCATTTGACGGCAACTTTTGCTGAACAAGCTATGAAATTGCATTGAACGAGTGCCGAGCGCTGAGTGCTGAGTGCCGACTGCTGAGTGCTGAGTGCTTAAATATGTCGCATAGTTTTTTGTTTTTGTTTTTTTTTTTTAGATACTCTGAGCTATTTACTCACCATATAATCGTATAATGCCATCCGTCTCGCCCCTGGGATTCTTAGCCACGCACTTATAGATACCATCGTCCCCGCTGCCCACATTGATAATTGTCAGCTTCATGTGGGTCTTGTATGCGGGCACGCCGACGCTCGATTCGACTCTAGACAATGGCACGAATCAGATGTTGTTAGACCAGCTAAAAAGTATATTTGAGCAGTGCAAAGAGTGTTGCTTACTTGTACTTAAACGAGTCGTGTATGATTGGTCCCTCGCCGCGTGTCCAGTAATTCAGGGATGTGGGATGCGCCTCCGTAAAACATTCGATGGTCACATTGAAACCTTCGGGTGCGCCAACCAATTGATGTGGTATTAGCAACATGGGCGGAACTGTAAAAGATATTCAAATTGTTATATTATTATGATAAATTGTGAGCTGTATTACAAATTTATGCACCCAAATACTTAAGATTTTATATTAATGATTAACTATCTGTACACAAAATAGAAAAAATAATTTCAGAATTAAGCACTAGCTTATTGTTGCTATGATTTGTATATCATTTTTTCATCGATCTTTATAGGATCTTAACAGAATCTTACCTGCTAGCTTTAAAACTGTAGCAGATACAGTTTTACCCGACTTGCCACGCCCCTAGTGGGCGTAGATATATGCGTCATATCTTTTTTATCTTGGGTTGTCAACGCGAGTATACGTTTCAAATTTCAACTCTCTGGCATTTCACCTAACAGGGTTTCCGACATACCGGAAAATGCATTTTCCGATTTTCCACGCTCCTAGTGGGCGTATCGGGAAAATCTTGACACTTTATAATTCGAGGGTACACACGAGTATATGTTCCAAATTTTAAGTCTTTAGCTTCAACAGCAAGACGGACATTGCACTAAACCAATATACTCATTTCATTTTCGTGAATGAGTATATTGAGCATTTATTTTGATTCATCTCCTAGCATGGTACCTTACCGACAATTTCACATTTTGCTCGCAAATCCAACGCTTCATAACTCTGACAGCATGTCTTCCGAAAATGGTGTAAGAGCCTTTTGGAGTACTGTTTTTATAGAATATTGCATTCAGCTTCGATATGACAAACTACAGCCTACAAATTTCATAAAACGTTCTGACTCAAGACAGCTTTGTGATCTGAATCTACAATATATTGTATCTATCTAAGAGTAATTATAGTATTTGACTACAACTTTTGATTCTACTATATCTCTATCTATTCAGTATATTCTACTATATCCGACTATTCTATCTATTCAAGCATCTCCATAGATTCTATTCTCATTAGCTACAATGCTTGCCCATTCTTACATAATTATTACAAGTTCGTTCCCGCACTCCAAAAATGATCCAATTAGTAAAATACCAACAAAAATTGTCAATTTTTCTGTGTTAAGCCTGACAGCTTTGAGCTTTCACAATGCTTTTGTGTTTGCTGCGTTAACCAACACTGTTAAGTACTTAATGTCCAGTCAGGTCGTTTAACCCCTTGACAAGTTAATTAAGTTGCGCATTTTGTCACACTTAAGCTGCGTGACACTTAATATCCTTTTGATTAAGGACATTACAGCAAGAACAAAAACAAAAAAAATGAAAGAAAAAGGGGGGAGACGAAAACGAAAGTGTGGTCAAAGGTGTGCGGCAGGCAAACTGCGCCAAAAGGCTTACGGCCACAATTCATAAACATAAAAACGACGCTAATTTGTGTTCAAGCTGATTAAAATTTCAATTGGTCCAGCAGCGGCATTAGCCGACAGAGAGAGAGAGAGGCTTGAAGAACCCTTCTGGCTTGAGCCGCAGCTTAATTGCCAGCTCGTGGCTCGCATAAATCAACAAAAGGTAAAAGAGCCAGCGAAATGACAAGGCAAACTCAATGAATGAATGGAGGAGCAGCAGCAGCAGTAGCAGCAGCCGCAGCATCCATTGTGTATAGAGCCAGGAGTTTTTCTGCGCTCAGCCTAATGATGATGACAGGCTCACAGGCTACCGACAATAACTATGGCAGATGCAAAGAAAAAAAAATAAACCGAAAAAAATAGAGGAAGAAGAAGCTGGTTCATTAGTGCGAACAGAGGGAAAAAGAAGCAAATGCTTCTACTCGCATTTAATATCTTAATTAAAATTGTGCGCCGTAGTGCATTCGAAGTGTGGCAAAAAAAAAAAAACGTTGACTATATGACTTTCTCTCTCAAGTATTTCGGTTGACGAATTTTTGTATAGGTGTCCTTCTATATACTACTGCAGGCCCAGCAGATGCACACAAATAACAAATAGACTCGAAAGATGTTCAAGGAGAAGCAAGAGCAAGAGAAACACAAGACCCAGCAAAATACTGAATAATGCTATTCATAAGATTTTTCATGAGCTGCGACCGCTGAAAGAAAAAATAGTTTTTTTTCTTTTTCTTTTTTACTTGTTACCCACTTTGAGTGTGACTTGTGTGTGTGTGTGTGTGTGTGTAGCTGTATGTGTGTGTGTGCGAACTATGGCGAACTTTTTCTCCTGGGCTAAGAAAAGGCGCAGCCTCGTGACTTGTCTTGGCTCTCAATTTAAATGAAAATCAGTTGCATACAAAATTATACTTAAGATCTGGCTCGACTTGCCATTTGCATAAACCAAAGACAAAAATAAAGTCTATATACATATATATATATATGTATTATATTTATATAGGTATATATGTATGTATGCAACTTGAATGCATGCATAAATTGGACTTGAAACTTTGTTTGTCAATATGCAGCAGGAAGAAACTTATAAGTTAACCAAAATGAATTGAAGAGCTTCTATGGTCCAGTAAAAGATAGAGAGAAGAAAAGAAAGACAAAGAAAGAGAGAGAGAGAGAGAGAGAGAGAGAGAGAGAGAGAGAGAGAGAGATAGAGAGAGAGGTCGCTCAGTTATGACCAAATAAAATTATTCAAATTGCAAAAAGGAATTGTTCGAAGTAGAAAAATTCTGAACTTAAATTTGGTAAAGACAACTTACAACTGCTAAAGCTGGCTTTGTGCAATTTCTATATAATTATAGTTTGTGCAAATAAAATAAAAACAAATAATAATAATAATAATAAATAAATAAAATAGTAAAAGAATTATGTTGAAGATTGATTGAATAGTTTTGCAAACTTCAATTTATGAAAATCAATCTGTAGTAAATGGAGAAAAACATAACGAAGACAAGCGATAAGAAATACAGAGAAATATATACAAATATATGTATAATATATAAATGAGAAACGCATAGAAAGGCGCTGTAAAAATCTGATGAAAAGGCGAATTCCAAGTGTTATGTGTATCAAACGGCTAACCTTCAGCTATAGACAAATGACTTTGCTGCAAACTCTAGATATATAACAACAAATATATAACAACAAATACATCATTAATGAAAATCGCATAGAAAGGCAATATGAAAATCTAATTAAAAGCACAACTTAATTCGGTTGGAGTAGAAAATCAACTACAATCAAATACAAAGTTCACTGACAATTACTTAATTCATCTAAATATACAATATATACAATTGCAACATACGATGCAGACACTACTGAACATGAGAGTTGCATAGAAGGCGCTTATGATCAACTCAAAAATAAGGTTTAAGTCGAGTAACACTCAGTTAACTTCTATGCAAAGACGACTTACAAAAACACACAAATTTAAGCAATAATGAAAATCGCATAGAAAGGCAGCAGACAGACACACTCAAATGAATTAAGTTTTTATGGAAACCATAAGCCACCACGACCATTATCAGCTAACATTTTCTTTGTTTCAGACACATTGTCTACATCAATTTCTGGAATTTTCTGTAAGTTTCTTTCAAGCGGCACGTGCTGTGGCCAATCCTTTTGTCTATCTTGGTCGTCCATTCACCTGTTCCGTTTTGGGCCAATCGCAATGCAATCAGCTCATTGCCATCATCTTGTCCATTTGCCATTACACTAATTCTGCACAAATATTGCGCCAACATCCTTCGGCGCAATCAATGTCCAAACAATGCCAAGCGAAGCCAAGCCACGGCACTTGAACGGTAATCCTTGACTTGGGGAAAATGCTCGACTTCGACCGTAACGAGGCTTCATTAACTGCTAATTTTCAAGTTGTTTACACTCAGCCAATGGCACCTTGCAATTTTCTATAGACTGCCAGACAAAACTGTCACTCAATGTCCGCTGACTACTGAGGCGCAAACAGCAAACCACTCAGCCACCCACTCAACCACTCCGCCTCACTCTGCCCCTAGTCAGACTAAATTATTGTTGACTCAAGTCCTTCCTTCCTTTCCTTTTTTTTTTTGTTGCTGTCTACCCGACTCGCTGTCCACTTAGCAGCTTCGCTCGCTCGCCGCCTTCTCACAATATTGTCGCCACTCAATTGTAATTTAAATCAGCGCTAAGAACTCGAATTCGAACTGGAACTGGAACTGGAACTGGGCAGGAAATGCTGCAAATGCTTGTCCTGTCACCATGTCGAGAGTGCCTAAAGTCAAGTGCTTTAGTGTTTTCATTTATATGCCCAGGCACTGGCCATTATCATTTTGCCAGCCACTTAACATGGCCAACTCGACTTGAAGGCGGCATTGGCTTATTTATAGAGCGTAAGCTAGAGCTCTATAGATCTGAAAACTGTTTAGTAATTTTCATATTTATCTCAAATATTAAACAGAAAATTCCAGTGAAAAGCTTTGCAAATCTTTGTCAATGAAAACTTTATCCTTCTTTGATTCCATGTTCTCTAGAGACTTTCTGATTAAAGCCACTCGAACGTAGTCATTGGGATTTTTTTTAAAGCTCTGTTAAGTACCGACAAATTGTATAAAAAGCCAAAAGAAATAATATGAATGCCAAATATCTGGATTGCATACCAAATTAGCTGCTTAAGTTGGCCCCAAAGAAATTTTACTTTTCTTTTTTTCCATTTTTCTATTTCTTCATCGTTTTTTTTGCTGAAGTGGGGCAGGTTAAGGGTCGTTCGCAGCATATGTTGTCCTTATGTCCTGCTGTTGCTGCTGCTGCTGCTGCAAGCAAATCAGTATGCAGTCACAAATGTTAGAAACAAACTGGTTTACACACACACACACACACACACACAGAGAGACGAACACTAAGCGGAAACAGTAGCTGAATTTGTTGCTTCCTGTTTGTTAAGCAACGCACGCCACAATAAACGTACAAACATGGAGCAAAATATAGTAAAAACAGAAATAAACAAGGAAGGAGAGAGACAAACAGAGAGAGACAGAGAGTAGAGAGTTAGTTTCCATGTGTGTGTGTCCTGGCTAAAGGACATATGCAAGCTGTCACAGTTGTTTTAACAAATTGTTTGGGTTGCTGTTGCAGACGAAATTCCTTTCATTTTTTTTCTCTCTTTCTTTTAGTATGTTTGAAAATACGTTTTTGACAATTTTTAAAAATCAGCTTACGATTTTATATTTATGATCGAACACACGAAAAATCGTTTGCAACAAAAAAGCTGCTTTTATGCGAAATTGAAGGCGAAGTCTGGAAATTGGTATTCGTGACAAGAAATTGTTGGCTTTTGTTCGTTGTTCATATATCACCTCACTTAACCGATAGCTGAAACAACTCTTATAAGTAAACTAATATGCTAGTAAGGTACAAATTTCTAATGATATACATACATATATCTTATTGTTTAAATTTCTTACTGACTAATTAAAATGAATTTAATTGTTTCACTCATTGTGCAAATTCCATTGAATCGGAAAGAATGTTTAGCAAATTCGTGCAAAATTCCTTAAATCCCAAAAAATTCAATATTTGGATTTTCTTAAACAAAAATCAGTGGCTGATACCAGCAAGGCTCGTGTGAGCTCAAGTTTTAATTTTAAGAATAAAATGAATGACATTATTATTTTGTTTTTCTGCCTAACTAGTTTAATAAATTAAGTCGTTTAGTTTTCTATAACTAACTCACTATTTTGGTATAAATAAAAAATTGATTTATTTAGTTTTAGCCTAATATTAAAAAAAAAAATTAAATTTCTGTTTTGATTTTTATTATTTATTTAATGTAAAAAGCTTAAAAAGCTAAAAGAAACCATTATACCTTGATTTCCCATTTTCAATGGGTTCAGGGTACAAAAAACTATTTTTTTTAAAAACAGCTTTAGAGTTGTTAAATAGGTTGATGGAATAATCGATAGTATCGATGGCTGAAACCATCGAGTGGAGCCAGCTGGAGTGGTTTTACAGCTCTATTGACAAAGCTTAACTGAATTGTTGATTTAAGGTATTTATGTATTAATAATAATCTTAAAATAAACTTAAAGCTTTGATAGTATTTAGTACAAGTTTTTAATATAAATAAGAATTTAATTATAGTAATAATAGAAATAAATAAAAATCTATTATAAATAATATAATTATAAGTAAGCTTATAATAATATTAATATATTAAAATAAAAAATATATACATATAAATATTGAATATAATACTAATAATATAAAAATATAAAATAATATAATAATAATATTATACAAATATAAAAACATATAATAATAATAATATAGAAATATAAAATAATATAATAATAACAATATATAAATATAAAATAATATAATAATAACAATATATAAATATAAAATAATATAATAATAATACATAAATATAAAATAATATAATAATAACAATATATAAATAGCAAATAATATAATATTAATATATTATATAAATATAAAACAATATAATAATAATTATATATAATTATAAAAAAAACATAGGCAATTTTTAATCATTTGTTTTGTTGAGCTTGAGCTACATGGCTACGGCTTTAGTATTTGCCAAAAAAAGCTAGTTAGTAATTTATTTTAAATTTTGTAAAATAATATTACGAACATTTTACACTTACACAACATAATAATTATTAAAAAAAATAAAAAACAACTCCTTATAACTTCTATTACTGCTTATTTGCAGTGTCTCATAAATCAATGAAAGATTTAATAACTGCTTCACACACTTCTCTATGTCAGTCACAAGTTTGTTTAACCTGCTCAAACAATCCATTGTGCGGCAAATCTGTTTAGTTTTTCTGCACTTTTTTCAGTTTTTTGCTTTGAAGTAGTCTTTTCATATTTTCTATACCTCACACACACACACACAATCTCTGTACTCTTTTTTTTTTGCAGTGTATGTCTGCAGCAATCAGGCATTTCGACTTACTTTTTTATGGCTCTCGCTTCGCACACGTGTAATTTGTATTGCACTTTTTTGTTGTGCA
This sequence comes from Drosophila leonis, assembly GCA_035045365.1. Classification (NCBI taxonomy): domain Eukaryota; kingdom Metazoa; phylum Arthropoda; class Insecta; order Diptera; family Drosophilidae; genus Drosophila; species Drosophila leonis. Next base: position 7,414,295 of record JAWNPC010000202.1, read on the forward strand.
GCTCTCCAGGGAGTGGGCAAGGCTTATGGACGTAGTGTTGGCCGTCGTGCTGCCTCGGGGTCTGAGTTTGGATTCGGTTCTGTTTTGTTTGACTCGAAAGCAAGCGAATGAATGTCGTGCACAAAACCAAAATAGATTTATGCTTGCGGCATTTTTAAGTGACAGCAAACGAGCAAATTTTCTGTGACGTTGCCACTGCACCGCCCACAACGCTTGCTGCCACGCCCCACGCCCCATGCCCCATGCCCCATTCCCCTTTGCTGCTGACATGACAGCGCACGGACAGCATGTGATGTGACTGACTGTCGCTTGTAATAAATCTTAAAAAGAACTGCACACTGATTTGAACTTTGTTTCGTTTTGAATTTTCCTTTTTTTTTTGTTTTTTTACGTGAGATTTTGCGAAAAACTGCAGCCACAAGTGGGGCCTCAAATTGCAATCAGTCAGAGACAGTGGGGCCAGCGTGGGGCTAAATGTATTGTTGAAGTTGTAGCTGATAAGATTGGACTCTCAGCAGATATAGTGCAATGGGGGCAAATGTATCAGAAATGACAAATGCTCCTGTTGCTTCTTTTGTTGCAAAAGAAAAAGAATTAATTAAATAAATGAATAATTATATATGACATGTGTAGTTAAGTCAACATATACCAATTATATTATTAAAATATAATAATAATAAATCATTGGGATTTAGCATTCTTTTTGGCCTAGTCGAAAATATTTACAGAATGAACTTTATATTTTAAAAGATTTTTGCTTCATTTTATTGGATACAAGTTTGATTATTTCTTGATATATGCTGAGGCTGAGGCGTAGAAATTGGAGAAGTTAGGAGTTTATGGAACGGAAATTAAAGTAAAACAACTGATCAAGATGAGTCGTCAAAAGTATTTACATATATATTATTGTACATGAAATGTTCTGAAATATATTTAAAAATGAGAATTTTTAGTTGTGAAAAATTAGAAAAATTATATAGATTGAACTTATTACAAAAATGTTAACAACAAACGAAATATCAATTGAGGTTTGATTTGAAATTGTAACTGAATTTACGTGTGCTACTTCAGCATCAGAGTTTGCAAATTTGAACTAAAATATCAGATAAAACTGTGTATGAGATGATTAGAATAGGTCCTATACAAAGTTGTGAAAATTTAAAGAAAACTGCGCGGTAGCCTGAGGATTGTGTTTGTTGCTTAAATACTTATATTAGATCTGTATATACTATACACTATTGTATATACTATGTAGTAAATTTATATCATATTATTTATTTACCTATATACAAATTTTTGTGACAGAAAAATTTGAAACAAACAATTAAAATAATAAAATATCTGTTCTACGACTAAGTAATAATAAATAAGAATAAAACATTTGGTGATTCAACCAAGTCGAAAACTCAAGTTTACGATTGGTATAAATCGTTCAAAGAGGGGCGAGAAGAAGTGAACGATTTACCACGTTCAGGACGACGAAACCGAAAAAACCGCGCCAAAGCAAATCGAAAATCAAGGTGATGCTGACCGTTTTCTTCGATATTCGTGGTGTTGTTTATTCGGAATTCTTACTGGAGGGCCAAACCGTCAATAAAGAATATTATATTGGCGTTATGAGGCGTTTGAGAGAGAATGTTCGTCGCAAAAGAACAGATTTATGGCGGAACAACAGTTGGATTTTGCACCACGATAATGCACCAGCGCACAAAGCGATCATTGTGAACGAGTTTTTGAACAAAAATTCAACAAATATCATCGAACAACCACCGTACTCTCCAGATATGGCCCCGTGTAACTTTTTCCTGTTTCCAAAACTCAAATTACCACTTCGTGGAGCCCGTTTTGAGAGCATTGAAGACATCAAAACTAATTCGCAACGAGAACTGAGGGCCATCCCGGAATATAGCTTTAAAAAGTGTTTCGATGATTGGATTGTTCGTTGGAAGAAGTGTATTGCCTCAGAAGGGACCTATTTTGAAGCGGATATAATAAATTTAGATGATTGACAAGTTGTTTGTGTTTTATTTCCAATTTCCGGGTACTTATTTGACAGAATCTATATATATATATAATACATATATTTCATCAGCCTTATGGCTACACTTTTCTCCAATGACAGCATTAACATTTTTCTTTTATTTTCTATCTATAGTCTATAAATGTTTTTTATTTTGCCAAAAGTATTTTTGAGACGTTCAAAAAATATAGAATTTTTTTAGCGACCAGTTTTTATAAATTTATTCTAGAAAATGTGTTATCAAATATTTATTTTATTCCATAACTTTTGAAGTAAATTAAAGGCAATATATTTGTTATATATTTGTTTGAAATAAATTAAAAAATTTACAAAACATCCGATAATTTAAAAAATAAAATAAAATAAATACATAAATGATTAATATTACAAATAATCGAAGCAAACCATACAGAAATGTTTAATTTTAAAAAAAAATTAATAACGATAATTTATATATATATAAAAGAAAAAAAACATATATACAGCTATTTTTTTATATTTTTTTATTTAATTAATTTAATTTGAAAAAAAAGCAAACATATATATTTAATTTATTTGACAACCATTTTTATATATTTTTAAATTTATTTAAAATAAAAAATTGATTTACTTTTTTAACAGTGTAATAATTCTTGATTTGTTTCAAAATATTTAAATATCTTTAAATATCTTTATAGCCAACTGACGCAAACTCAAAAATATAAGTCCCATATTCATAGCAAATTCGCTATATCTTTCACCACTGTGCCTGCCATGTGACCCACTATCAGATCAAGTTTAATCCGCAGCCGCGAAATGGAAATATGAGTTGCTAGGGACAACAGTACAAATAACACACAACACTCAAACACACACACACACAGAGAGAGAGAAACAGAGGAGCAGCTATACAAATTTATAAAGGTAGTTTTTAGCCATCAAACGCTGTTGGTCAACACGTAACGAAAAACAAATTGAAAATGGTAGCTAACCCAAATCCATAAGCTATAAAAACTGTATTTAGTTTTTGCACAATTTTTGCAATTTTTACAATTTTTACAATTTTTACAATTTTTTTTTTTTTTGGTTGTTGCAATTTTTCGCAGTTTTCACAATTTTTATAGAATTTGTGTTAACGCTGCAAGTGCTTGGTAAATAGTTGTGAAAAAATCTGTTCAGCAGCAGGAAAGAATCACTTTATCATTTTCGCTTCGACAAACAGTCAAAGAGCAAAAGCGAAAAGCTGATATACCCCTTAAGCTCCGCTCCGCTCCGCCCCACCCCAGGTTTCGTTATTATACTCACAGTCGACGCTGACTTTGATGCGCTTGGAAACCGTTGGGGGCACCCCATTGGATGCGATGCAGAGATAGGCGCCCATGTCCAGGCGCGAGATGCGGGTTATCTCCAACGTATCGCCCTCCCACTCATTCACTGCAACACAGGAGCACATATAGACAGAGACAGAGAGAGAGAGGGAGTTAGGTGAGTCTCTTAAATGATTGATGCAGCTGCTCTGATATGCTAGCCAGCTGTCTGTTACCTTTGCACTTACCTATGTGATTCTTATTGATGGCTATGCGCGAGTTATCATCACGCTTCCATTTGATAATGGGTCTGGGACTGCCGCTGGCCCGACATCGCAGCGATATATTGGCGCCCTCGCGCACAATGACATCGCTCGAGCTCAGCGAATCGTCAATATTTGGTGGCACTGCAAAGAGTTGCAAATAAATGGCCGATAAATTATTTTTAAAGTAACTCCAACAAACCACAAATAACACTTAAATATTATAGACCTAAGCCGCTTACAGCGCAAACAATGCACCGGATACATTTAAGATTAAAGCGCCTACGTTTCATAATATGTGTATGTATGTATGTGTGTGTGTGTGTATGTGTGTGTGTATATATGTGTAAATACTATATATGTATGTATAGAACAGCACATTCATAACATGCACAAACTCATCTACACATATCTGTGACCACCAAAAAAGCAGCAAAAACTAAAATAGGTGATAAATTGCATTGTTTGCGAATATAAACGCGCCTGTGTGTGTGTGTGTGTGTGTGTGTGTGTGGGTGGGTAGGTGTGTATATGTGTGTGTGTGTGTGCATGTGTGCAACAGGATATTGCAATTGAAATGTTTTCAAAATGCAATTCTATCAGCTTTCAATATGCATTTCATAATTATTTCGCTTATATTTTGCAATTGATCCAAATGCACAAAATTTTCTAAAGTATCTATATATGTTTGTATATATGTATGTATATATGTATATATACATATATATGTATATATAAATACATACACGTATATATAAATGTATATTTCAGATAGATATCAGACAATTGTTGAACAATTTTAAGAACATTTCTTTCATTTGCAAATCTAATCTTTACAGCGAGTTTCTGCTTTATTCTATGCTTTAAATTCTTAGTTTATTTAGTATTTAAATTTCTTTTAATTAATTTTCCATTTATTATACTCTTTCATGAAGTGTAATGAGTATATTGGTTTTGTGCAATGTGCACCCTGCTGTCCTGTCCGTCAGTCTATTTTCGCTTTTAAAGCTAGAGACTTAAACTTGGAATGCTGGCGTTGACAGGAAAAATATAAAATAAATATTGTATAATATTAATAAATATATAGGGGATATATCTAAGCCCATTGAAGGTATGGTAAAACCCCAAAAATCTAGAAAAATATAAAATAAATATTATATAATATTAATAAATATATAGGGGATATATCTAAGCCCATTGAAGGTATGGTAAAACCCCATAAATCTATATCTCCTAAAGTTTTAGAGCCGGAAACTTAAAAATTCGTTAACTGATTTTTTGGTAACCTGCTCTATCGATGACACAAACAGTAAATTTTACATCCATTCGGAAGTTGGAAAATCGAAAAAAATTCTATTTTCTGCAGCTTTGGAGACTTAACGCCGAAATTTGATAGTTATGTTACTGCAGACTCCTTTAAAGGAGTAACCAAAATTTAAACAATTGAAGCTTCTGTGGTAATGTCAAATTAGGAAAAACTGTGTCTTCTAAGACTTTGAATCTAGGACTCAACAAATTGGACAATTAATTTATTGCAGAAAATTCGCATTTTGACATTTATAAGAAATTATTTAATTGTTTTTGGACCATGAACGAGTATTATGGAGTCGGTACCGCCCTACTGCAACATTCTTACTTGTTTAGTAGTATTATTTTTCTAAATATGGAAAAATTATTATTTTAAAACATTCGAGTTAGTTAGTATAGATCATTAATTCATCTATATGAATAAGTAATGTAATATGTAAGTTTTTATTTTTAAGAAAACTTCCTATTATTATTTTTTTATATTTCTATTTTTAGAATTTTATTATTATTATTTTTTTATATTTATATTTATGGATTTTTATTATTATTATTTTTTTTGTAATATTTATATTTATAGATTATTTTTATTATTTTTTTTATATTTCTATTTAAAGAATTTCATTATTATTATTTTTTTATATTTATATTTATTATTATTATTATTATTATTATTATTTTTTTTAATATTTATAAATATTTATTTTTATAAGATATAAGTTTTTGTTTTTAAGAAAACTTACTGTTATTATTATATTTTTTATATTTATATTTATAAATTGTTACTTTTAATATTATTATTTTTATATTTATATATATATTTTTAATTTTATTATTTTTTGATATTTATATTTATAAATTTTTACATATCAATTATATTGCAATAAAACTTTAAACAATTCAACAAAGACTTCTTTTGCTTCTTTGATTAGAGTTGTTCGTTTACGAGTGAGTTTTGCATATTTCTTTTACACATTTTTATTCGCTTTTAAACCGTTTTTAAAAGTTGAAATTTTTTGTATTGTTGCATATAATTTTTTAATTAAAAATTTGCGCTCCCTTTTCGCCGAATTTCGAATGCATTTTTAATAATTTGTTTTGTTTGCCAGGCGGGAAAATAATTTCGCTTGGCCAAAAGATTCACTGAACTGTACACTGGACACACACACACACACACACACACACACACAACACTTTGCTTTTGGTTTCTCATGCTTCTGTTTTTGGTTTTTGCTTTTTTCTTCTTTTTGTTTTTCTCTCGCTGTGTGCACGCTTTAAGGCATATAAATTATTTTTTAATGCGCAGCGTATTTGTACAGGATTTTTGTGTGTACTCTTGCAGCACGGCGGCGTCGGCCCACCTTTGGGGGCCTGCTGATTAGATGTTAAGCCTTGTTGACCCCACATACAACAACAACTAGAACTTCTACTCACCCACAACATTCAGATAGCCGAATTGAGTTTTGGCCGTCACCGTATTGATCTGGCACATATAGCGTCCCTTGTCCTCCTCGTGCACATTGTTGATGTGCAGATACCAGGTGCGATGCCTGTCGTGCTTGTCGTGCGTGACACTGATGCGCGGATTGCGCGTGATCACGTGATTGTGCACGGTCAATATCGCCGATTGCTCAAAGTGCATCCAAGCGACCTGGCGGAAAAAGAAAGAAAAAGAGAGAGAAATAGACAAAGTTAATAATGGCGTATATAAAAAGAATATTGGAGTTATCTAGTGGGGAGAAAGCGACTGGCAGACAAACTGAACTCAATGCAGAATAAGTTGAGCGGGAATAGTGAGTTGACAAAGAAATTTTGTTTGTTTTAGTAGAAAATAGATACCAAATTGGATGGCTTTGGGTTTTACAGGCTGGCGAAATGTGGTTAAGTAACGATAGCTGAATATCAATATCAATCGATTTTTTTGATAATGTGCGAAGCCATCGACAGTTTAAAAGCTGTTCAAGATTTTATATAAAAAGACTCTAAACTGACGCATTGATACATACAGACAACCGCATGGATATAACATTGTATATTGTTTAAAAACCTTTTAAGAGTTAAGGGTATCAAACTGTGTCCTTAATTTTATAACTTTAACTCATAAATGGTTTTTAAATTATCGTATTTATACATGCAGACAGACGGACAGATAGAAAGTTGAATATCGATATTAATCTAGCTTACGGAAATGTCTGAAGATATCGATAGCTTGAAAATTATCTGTGATTTAATACAGGAAGACTGGAGTAGAACATTGCAAACCTTTAACTCTTGTAGGTTTCTCAATGGTCGTGCTGAATAGAAAGACAGACAGATGAACAAACAAAAAACTATATTTAAATACTTTATGCTGTTAATCACGCCACATTAGAATTGTAAACAGAATTCTCACTTTCGTCATTTATAAAACATTGTAAATATTTTCCAGATTACTTAATTAATAGCTATACTAAACAGTAAAACTTTCAAAAATAATCATAATAATATTAATTATAATACTAAAGCTAATACAAACTCAAGTATATATAATATATACTCATATTTCTAAAAAAAAAATCCTCTTATTTTCTGCTCTGTTCCAGACTTAAACAAATAAAAAAGTATTTTTGCTTTATGCAAAAAGTTCTACAAAACGGCGCCAATAAAGCGAAATCAAGCTGAAAAAGCAAGAGACAGAGAGAGAGAGAGAGAGAGACCACAACAACAACAACAACAAGTCCTTTTCGTCCTTTCATGCTTCATTTAGCATTTTTATACACTGTTGTCGAAAGCATTTCGAGTCGATTGGTGGAAGTCAATGAGGCGAGACTGTGAATTGAATATGTATATGAAGTATTCTAAAAATAATATATATAAGAAAATAACTAAATACATTTTTTTTATTTTTAAATACATTTTTTTTCTAAATGAATTTTTTTTTATTTATTTATTTTTTTTTTTTTTTGTCTATTTCAATGAAACAATTTGAAATATAATTTGGTTTAAAGGTCTAATTTATAAGAAATATATGATAATAAATATAAATATTCTCTGATTTTTAATATACATTTATATATACAAACTGCTCCCAAAAACAGAGTATCTCACAGTCATTGACTGCCTCTGCCTTTTCCCTGCTTTTTCTGCGGTTTAACAAATAAAATATGCAGAAAACAAGTAAAAAAAAAGTAAAATGATTTATTAATTAAGCAGCTCGTAAGAAATCAGCGTGTAATGAGCGATAATGATTTGATTACTCCGACAGCAAAAAGGGGAGAAAAAAGAAAAGAAAATAAAAGCGATTGATGCAATTAGATAAGAGGCAGAGCGAGAGAGAGAGATAAGAGCAAAGTGAAGCGCAGCAGATTCACTATGAAGATGACAGTAAAAGTCAACTAATTAAGAGTTAGCATGGCGCATACGCCCTGTGCACAGCTCAACTAAGCAAATAAGTGGAAATGGCTTTGGCAAAAGCAAAGATCTAAGAGCTAGCCGGGGCTTAGACACATCATTACCAAGGCAAATGGAGAACACGGCCATGAATATCAAAAGCACTTGAAATGATGCGCTGCGACGCCTTAGAGCAGCAGCAGCATCATTACCAAGCACTCGAAGCGCTGACTCGAGTAGCTAAGCCCAAATCAGCTAAGGCTAAAGTGTGATAGAAAGAGAGAGAGAGGGAGGGAGGGGGGTGAGTGAATGGAGAGAAAGGTGCCACTGCCAGCAACTGATATCTTGAATGTATTTTTTTTCATCCTTTTTGGGGGCTTGGCATATCCAGGAAATAGAATCAAATTGAGGTGTAAATGCGAGCAACAAGAAAACGAGCGCTGACGACACAAGAAACGTGCATGAACTAAATAAAATGGCCAAAATGAAAATGGGGCAGCGTAAGGTGTGTGGGGGATGAAGGGGGGGGGGGGCCTCGACAGGTAGCAAAAAGCGTGGAGCAACTCGGTTTAGCTGATGGCATGTTTAAGTAGCTGTGTCTGTGGCCCAAACCTAGCTCAGCAGCTCTGACAGCCAGCGTCTCGCTTACATCTATTGCCTGCGTGTAATTCATAGCTATCACACACACACACACACACACAAACACACACACACACACACAAGCACACTCTCTCGCACACACACACACACGCACCGCAACGCACATGAAACCAGTCGAGTTTATTTTTATATGCGACACTATGATGCAATTTTCTCGCTTCCGCTTTTCCTTTAACACTTTTTTCTGCCGTGCTGCTGAGCTGTGAAATTGCAGTCATGTAGTACGTGTGCGGCTTGAAGTAGGAGCTAACCCTTATATATATACTATATACATACAAAATATATACATAGTTGACGTTAGATGTTATTAAATAGTTTTTAAAGGGGTGCGCAAAAAAACAGCCACTAAATGTGCGTTTATGCGCACAGGTATTGCAGGTATTTGCTTCGACACTTCGTTAGGTGAGATTCTTAAGCAGCTATTGGAATGGTCGAGCGGCGTGAGTGCAGGACTTGCAGTTGAAATTGGTTTTGTATATATTAATGCCAGAGACGTGCGAATGTGATGCTGCAAGCTGCATGGCAACTAGTTAAGCAGTCATTTTGAGAAGTGCATAAAAAGGAGTTGGTTTGCGAGAAGAAAGGGGAAATTAGAATGATCATGCAAGCTGTATGGATATGAAATATTATCTCCTAATGTTATAAGTAAAGTTTGCTATAGATCCAATGAGTGAGCAAGGAAAAAGAAATTTGAAGAAAAACAAAACAATTTCAGCTATTGCCTGACATTTTGTATGAGCTTTACTTAGTCAAATGATTGTCTTAGCTTCTCCGTCAACCTCAGCGTAATTTAATAATTTTAATTCTACTTCTTTACAACAATTACAATTTCGTTATTTCATACCAATTTGCTTCTGGATGTTGGCTTTAAATCGAAAATGGTTTAATTATGCTAGGGCAAATTCATATTTGGCCGAACAAATTCATATTAATTTTTAAAAATATTTTCCACACAAACAAATTCATATTAAAAACTGAGCAATTTTTAAAATAATTTCATATTAATTTTTTAAAATATTATATTTAATTTCATATTAATTTTTTTAATGTTTTCCACACAAACAAAAACAAAATAATTTTTACCGCTGCGACAGACAAAGGACAATTTTAGCTCAAATGGCAAATCTAATTGAAAATTTTAATACCCAAACATTAACGTTAACTTAAACAGTTACTAAAATATAAATATACTAAGTAATATCACTCTTGTTTGGTCATTCGATGCATTAATTTCACAAATATTATTGATAAAGATGGAATAGAAAGCCCAAAAGTTTGGCTTAAAGTACATAAATATTTTCTTATATTTTACTCTGACAATACTTTTTACGCCCTTTTCTAAAGCCAGAACCTTTAATCAAGAATTCCTATTACAGGAACACCCTAACATTTAATATAATATATTTATATATTAATATTCATATAATATTTAAATATTTCCCTCTTTACTCACCTTATATGAGCCAAGATTTTTAACCGAGCAACCCAATTTGACATTGCGTCCAGCAGGTACAGTTACATTTTCGATGTATTCGGTAAATTCGGGTTCTTCAACAACAACTGCAATAGATAACAACAAAAAAAGAAGAAGAAGAAAGTCAAATACAATTTATTTAGTCAAATGATGTTTGCCTCTTTATTTATTCACAATTGTTTATAAATTATGCAAATTTTCATTATGCTTGCGATTAGCATTATAATGTCGAAAAATATTACATAAATTTGCATAAGCGAAAATTCAATCGGTTGCATCAAATTAATTGTTGAAAAAAGAAAAAAAAACCTAATCGAAACTGTTGCATGAAACAATCAAATTTTATTGAATCGAAAGTGCAAATAAAAAAAGGCAGCGTATAGCATACGTTAACTCCCTCACACATATTGGCTTTGTTTGCATTAAATATCAACAAGTTAAATATTTTCACGCGTCGATTTTTATTCGGTGCATTTTCAAATTGAGTTTTCATTTTGGAGTTTTTCCTCACGGCTTACATAAAATTATTAATTTCTTCTCGCTTTTTTCTTCATTTTAACGCATTAAATGGCGGCGGTCGAAAATCTTGTCGGAAATGCTTTTCAATTTAACAGGCATTAAAAATAAAATTTGAAAAGTTAATAACGACAAACCGCTCGAAAAACACACTTACTTAAATATAAAAATAAAATAAAATTTAAAAAATAAGTTAAAATATGAAATATGATTAAAATTAAATAAATAATAATAATAGAAAAAACAAGTAAAAAAACTCTAGTCGGGGGTGCTCGACTAGGAGATCTCCTGAGCCCCGTCCGATCTGCGTTTTTAAATACATTCCGTATCTTGTATACATTACAAACTCATACAAAATTTAAATAAATTGCCAATCTTGCACTTTCACAATCAAATTGCATGTTTGTCAAAAAAGTAGTTTTATTTATGTATTTATAACAAAATTCAAGCAGTCAGCTGTAATTGTTGTGATTCTTAGAACAGACAAGAATGCTCGCATTCGAATGTCTCAATGTATGTGTGCACATGTATAGAAAAAATGAAAACGGGGGTGGGTTTCTGGTCACATGTTGCAATTGGCAAAACGTTTTGTTTAATGAAATTTTCAGCATATAATCTACGCGTGCTATACAGGAACTTCCAAAAAAAATTTCAAGTCTCTAGCTCTTATATGTTCTGAGATCGACGCGTACGGGCATACGGACAGACGGACAGACAGACAGACAGACGGACAGGGCTAAATCGACTCAGCTCGTCTCCCTGATCAAGAATATATATACTTTATGGGGTCTGCCAAGCCCCCTTCTGCCTGTTACATACATTTGACAGCTTAACAAAACCATTATACCCTGATTTCCCATTCGCGATGGGTTCAGGGTATAAAAATAGTTTAAAAATATATAAAGTTAAATTATATTTAAAATAAATTAAATTGAATTAAAAATAAATATTTCCAAAGTAATAACAAATTGACATTATTATGAAAATAATAAAAAATAAATAAAGATTTATATTTACAAGTTGCATAATCTTAATAATAATAAGGTAATAAATGAATAAATTAATAACAATATAAAAAAGTTTTTAATACATTATTTCTTAATAAATTCAATTTTAATTTAATATTATTATAACACTATTTTGTATATAATATTTAATATATAAAAAATGGAATTTAATTCAATGAAAAATTGCACTTAAATTATTATTTTTATATATATCTAATTTTATTTATATATCTATAAATTTTTCTTAACTTAAATAATACATAAAAAATATATATATATAAAATAAATATGAATTAAATTATCCTAATCTTTTCAACTGCAATAAAATAACTTTAAAGTATATTTTTCTGTTTTAATATAGTTCATTTCAATGTCTGACTAAAACACACAAAGGAAAACAGTGTAAATATTAAACAATTTAATTAAATTTATAGTAGATGCAGTAAACGTGCCAAGGCTCTGCTCTGAATACAAAAGGATTACACGTGGCAAAGGATTGTCATATTAAAAAAGGTAATAAAAGGTAATAAATTTATTTTAAAGCATATTATTTTGCAACTCTTGACTGTTTGGCAGCAATTATGTTCTTTGTATGTGAACTACTGTTCGACGCTTTTTAAAAGCAAGCAAGCAAGCATCTCTTGTCCTTTCACTTGAGTGTGTGTCTGAGTACAGAGTCTGTGTGTCTTGATTGCGTAATGCCATAAAATTGCCAATGAAAACATTTATCAGACTTATGCGCACGTTTGCTTAATTGAATTCAATCGCTTTGAGCCGTAATAAAATGCCAATGCAATTCAATTAACTTGTTAGCAGTGCAATTATTAAATCACATGGCCGAAAGGCAACGAGCATGCGAACGGCTGAAGGTTAAGAAATCTGTGCATAATTGGCTCGCAAATCTCGACTGCTTGACAAAATCTCATTTAATAACTAAATAAATAGGTAAATATAACATATAATTATTTCTGTGTTTGCGCAAAACTAATTCAATTTTCCACTCTTAAACTTGTGATAGAAAAGCAAAGGGAAAATTGGTTTGGAGTAATTTGATTTTGGAAAAAGAAAAACAATTTATAATAATTTTGATATTACGTTTTTCCAAGTTTCAGTCTCTGATCTTTTACGTATATAGACAAAAAATAATATTGTTACACTCATGTAAAAACAATTATTTTGGTAAACAAAATATTTTAAATTTATTTTTAATATTTAAAAAAAAATCTTTAAATGATAGATTCCTATAAAAAAAATACTTTCAATTTTTAAATCTAGAATAAAATATAAAAATAATATTCTTGGTTTAATTAAATGTATTAAAATAAAATCAAATAAATAAAATAATTCAAATTATAAATTTATTATATATAATTATAAAAAAGTCTTTTCTTTTGCTTTAAAAATTTTGTAAAACTAAAAAAAAATTAATATAAGAATCTATTTCATCAAAAAGAAGTTTCTTGTCTTTATTACAAATACTTAAATTATAATAACAAACTGAATATTATTTATTGTCTTTCATAGGAATATACTCTTATATAAAATCAAATATTTTTTGGTTATATCAAATATCCTTAAATAAATTAAAATAATATAAGATTTTCTTACATTATAAAAATAGATTTTAAACTTAATTTTCAGCAACGGTTTTAAAGCCCTACTGTATCCTAATTAGCTATTTATAACGCCTGCCAGGCATAAGCACAATATTACACACACGCACACAGGCGCACACACCTTCACACACATTTGTATTTGTTATGGCATAGTGCACAAGGCAAAAGTCAATACAAAATACAATTTGGTACGCGCTGCCAATGCAACTGGCCCCAGGAGTCTAAACACACCCACACACACACACACACACATACACACACACACACATTCAACCACACACTCATTTGACACGTGGCATTTGGCACGCCCCGAACATGCATCGACCCATCTAATTATGAGACATCAGCTGTGCCATGGAATGAGGCATAAATTAGCAGCCTTGAGGCAAATGTAACCATGACATTCGTGCCACACTTTTTTATTCCATTCTATGTCTCATGCACTTGAATTAACAAACAACAAGACAAACAACAACAACAACAACAACAGTAAACAAACGAATGGCATAAAAAATGGAAAACTCCTGCTACTGCCGCTGCTGCTGCTACAAGTCGAGCGAGCAACCTTTTTGCAGCAGCGTCAAATTCTCTGCATAATCATGGGATTTCATCCAGCTGCAATTTTCGCGCCAGAGCGCGTGTCTGCATATAAATTCTGTGAAGGCCCCCAAACCAAGCCAGCAAACAACACCCGCAACATACAGCCACACCCACTTGTTAAAACTACTGTGCCCCCCACTATCAAAAAGGGGAATGGGCATTGGGCAATGGGAGTTAGTGAATGGGGGTCAACAGCCAGCGCACAGCTAGGCAACTAGCAGATGTTCTACGCAACGAAATGAACATTTTATATGAAGAAATTCATCAAAATTAATAAATACGAAATTTTCAATGCAAATTTGAGACTTTACTTATTTAAACAACTTAATTTAAAATTGTTTAAGAATATTTGACTTTGAGTTAAAATGGAAAAATAAAATAGAGTTGCTCTATATGAAATATAAATTTGGACTGAAAATATTTAGAAAAACCAAATTTGTAAACTATCAACTAATTAATTCTTGAAAATAAATAAATAAAAAAATGATAATGACTATGAACTTGAGCAAACAATTTAATGTTGGGCTAATTAAAGATTATTTGATTTAAAAAATCAAAATTAAAATGAACAAAAAATGTTGTGAATATCGTTTCAAACTTAAAGCTAAACAAATATAAATTTAACTTGTTAAACAAATTTTAATATTTTTTTAATAAATATATAATTTAATAATAATTAAAATGTATTTTTTTGTGCAAAAAAAAAGCCCTAGATAAAAAGTTTAGCTTGGAATTGTTTAATTTTATTTAATATAAAAACGAAATTAAATGAATAAAAAAGGAGAAATTTAAATATACTGTGGAAATAGTTACAAAATTTAAGTTATAAAAATATAAATTAACTTGTTAAAAAAAATTACAATATTTTTTTAATAGATATATAATTTAATAATAATTAAAATGAGTTTTCGCAAATTGAATTTTTTCGGCCAGGTACTTTTTAGTGAAAATTGACACCTTTCTGGGACTTTTGGCAATTTAATTATGTTGCTTCGATCAACTACTAACTGTCACATCACTAACTGGCTGATAAAATTCGTTTTTAATGCTTTTTGCTGAACCTAACGGACTAATCCTTGCATATCGCACAATTTGTCTACCCTCTTCCAAGCTGGCTTTAAAGCTACCACCTGGTTTTTTATGCTATATAGTGAGGGGCGTTAAATATCATAACAGCTCTGCACCCAACAATATTTTCAATTGCCTTATAAGTTTTACCCAGATTTTTAATTCTAACAGGTAAAAATCTCTCTTCTGCCGAACAATGCCTTCCTCTGCCCACTCAAATAAAAAAAAAATTGCAATTCTAATTAATTTAAATTACTAAAATATAATATAATTAATAACATTTCACATGGATACGGTTTTTGAAAATTTAATATTGTTTTTAATTTTTTTTTAAGCTCTCATACCCAGCACTACTATTTTAATGATCGGTCGATTTTCAATGCATTTCTCTAAAATCGTAAAAAACTAACTAAATCTGACCGAAAGTAACGGGATTTTTTCTTAATTCTCTTCTTTACATTCTATTCTAAACAAAGAATATAAAACTTTTGATTTTCCATCGGGAAATATACAGTTTTACTTGGTTTTTGTTTTGTGCCGCGCAGCACTACTATTTTACTGACCGCAACTGTAAGTATAGTAAATTTCTTTTAGAAAATGAAAGAGCTTAGCTTTGGTATTGTTAAGTGCAGCTTTCATTTACTATATTTTTTATTTAGCAATTTAATAATATTTAAACTCATTTCAATGTTTTTTAATCTGCTTGAATTCAATATTTTATTTTGCATCATTTTGAATGATATTTGCATAAATATAAATAATTATTTAAACATTATTAAATTTTATTGATAAATCTGAATGTAATACCAACAGCTTTGTTTCATAACAGAACTTGGAAAACTTAAGTCAGAAAAATAAGTAAATGAAATATATAATTGTTTTTATTATAGAGCTTGGAAAACATATAAAAAAAACTTTAGTCAGAATGATTAAAAATTGTTAAAAATCAAAATGAATTATTTTAAAAATCAAAAGAATTCTATAGAGTCTTCACTTGTCTAATATTTACTCTACTAATATAGAGCCTCTTCTCTCAGAGTCAATTAACTCGAAACTTTATCGTTTGCTTGCAGATATGCAACTATTATATACCCAATTTAACATCTGGCATCGCATTGATATTGGCCAGCAGCAGTTGATGGGCTCGTCAGTAGTCAGAGTCAGCTGAGAGAGAGAGAGAGAGATGGGTGCTTTGTGATGTGGCTGATGTTGCCTTGTTGCGACATAAATTGCGCTGCCTGAATGAATTTTGCGCACAGTTAAGCGACATTTGCGTTGTTTTTGTTCCAACTGCACCTGAGAACAATGACAGCCGGCATGAGTATGAATGTATATGTGGCTGTGTGTGCGTGAAGTGATGTCTCCTGCTTTACCATAACTTCATCTGTCTCCCTTTCTCTCTCTCTCCCTCTCTCCCTCTCTCTTGGTCTGTCTGTGTTTCTGGCGCTCGGAGCGCTGTCACCGATTTCCTTTTTTCACGCCGCATATCTGTGCAGCTGCTAGCTTTCAATTTTTGGCATATAGCCGTGTATCACTTATGACCCGCGGCTGGAATTAATCCCACACCCCCTCACCACTGCTCGTATACCCGTATATCTCTGTCTATCTATCTGGTTGCGCTGTCAGTGTGTGCAAATATGATTGCCCGAGGTCCGTCGCCTACAAGCCGAGTGTTATTGATGCCATCAGACCCTGTTGTCTGCCCAGCGGGCGTAACTGGCATAAAGATAACCAAGATAAGTACGCAATATTACACTGTACAGCAAATTACAATATCACAAGAAATGATGCGCCCAAAAAGGCAAAGATAAACGACTAACAAATACCCTGCATTGGGTTGAATGAAAGTTGTTCTGAAATCGAAAACGATCGATTTCAGTTAAGCTCAGCTGATGGCATATTTAACTAATTCCAGTTTAAGTTTAAGTGCTTGGGATATTTGTTTTCTTAAATTTGATTTGTGATTAAAGCCAGAATAAATTCGCATGATTATTAGAGTAATGATGAAAAAATTCGATTAACAAATTTACTTTAAAGTAAAAATTAATTAAATTTATGTTTTTATTTTCATATTTCTATACGAGTTACGAGATAAAAAATATAATTTATAAAGTTGTTTGTCTTTTCTTGTCTATTCATTTCTTCTCTTCTATTCTCTCTACCTCACTCGTTTCTTTTTCCTTTCTCCTATCTACTCTTCTCTCTCCCCCTCTCTTCTCCTTTCTTCCTCTGCTCTCCTCTCTTTCTTCTTCAAGTATATCAAGTAGTTCTCTATGCAATCCACAAAAGATTTGAAATCAATCTAGTCATCCTTTTGCATTGTAAATAGGCAATCTAAAAAATAAAGACTCGAATCAGGGCTTTTTTGTACTCACTATTTAAATTCGATGCTGGCACATTGGGCACACCGCCGGCCACAATTATACCATTACTGCCAAGGATAATGTTGCCATTGCCAATGATGCCGTCGCCAGAAGTAGCGGCTGCCGACGATTTGCTGCCAGTGAGATGCTTGGTGCTGCTGCTGCTGCTGCTGCCGGAGGCGCCTCCGTTGCTGCTGCTGCCGATGCTGCCGTTGAGTATCTGCGGCAGGATGATCTTGTTGGTGGAGTCCCCCGCTGTTGCTGTTAGCACTAGGAGGGCTCCAATTAGATGCCAAGACGGCAGCAACATCAGCTTGCCGTATTCTTGCCTCGACTCACAGCCAGGAGCACCGACGTTGGCCTCGTCGCCTGGCTTAAGTGCATCTCTTCACGCCAGTCCCCCGCAACCTGATCCTCTATTCCAGCCCAGCTTCAACTCCACTCTATGGGCTGTCAAATTGGCCAGTGGCTTCAATTGGAATTTTTATTTGTGTTTAGTTTTTTCGTTTTTGTTTCTTTATTTTACTTTGGCTTTTTTACGCGGATTTTTTGCAAGCCAATTTATGTAGTTTATTTAAATTAAACACAATTGTTTTTTGGAGCTTATTTAAATTGAGATATAGACTGAAATTCATGTTTCAATTGAACTTTTAGATTTAAAATGGCTTCAAATTAAGTTAATATTTTATTTATTAATACAACAACAAAAAATTATTTACAAAATTACAAAATTTAATAATTTAAAATTTGAAATGTATTTAAAATTATAAATGAAAGTATTGTAAAATATAAAATATAATTTGTATAAATTATAAATAAATTTATACAAATTAATAAAATATATTAATATTAAAAAATAAATTAATTTATAAATTATAAATTTTTTAATGCCTTTAATTTTTGATATAAAATAAAATAAATTTATTTATATTTTAAAATTTTTTAAATATGTGTAAAATTATAAATTAAATCATTCTAAAATATAAAATATATTTTGTATAAATATATTTTTTTACAACTTTTTTATTATTTATATCATACAAATAAATAAAATATATTTATAATAAAAAAATATATATATTAAATTGATAAGTGCTTACGAAATTTAGTCTAAGCTTATAACTAATTAAACTACAATAAATATATAATAAATTTAAATATAATCATATATTCACAATTATCTATTCTTTATAAAAATTTATAAAATTTCAGTCTTCACTTGTTCAGTTCTTAAATGCTGCATTATTCAATTCTATTTACTCAACTAATCTGTTTAGCCTAATCCACTTATCACTGCTGTCATACGTCAAATATGAAACATTTCAAAGAATAAGCAAAACAGGCGCAGTAAAAAAAAATCAAATATAATTGAGCAATTAAATTTTAATTTGCAGACGTATTAAAAAAAAAGTTGCTGAATTTATTAATTTAATTACACACACTTTGCAAAACTCATAAAAAGTACATAAATGTTGCTTGTTGTTGCTGTTGCTGTTGCTGTTTATGTTGTTGGTAAATCTGTTTTTGTCTATGCCAAAATGTCATCATGCGTGTGAAGGGAGACGTGGCTGGGGGCGTGGTTGGTAGAAAATTGCTTAATTTCATAAGCGAATCATAAGGGAAAAACTTTGTGTACGCTTTTAGCGTGTTCCACAAGCTGTGGACCATCTCTACTCCCTATCTCTCTGTCACTCGCCTACTTTCTACATAAGCGACACGCTTAAAAGCCATAAAAAAGTATGGATGCTCTAGAGAAAGTTTTTCTATATTTCTTGTTTTTTCTTTTTGTTTTTTTTTTATTCTGCTTGAAATTTGAACAGATCGCCAACAACACGCACGACACATAAAATGTCTCATATATATATATTTAAATATATATATACAGATAGATAAAGTTATGCTGGCTGCAGCAGAACTTGAATAACTGAGTAGGTTGTCAAAGTTAGCCGAAAGCCACTGAAAACTTAAGATAAACATAAATGAAAGCAGCTTTTAAATTAATTGCCTGACGTTTTGCACATATGAGAGCGCTGAGAGCTGAGAGCTGAGAGCTCTTCCTCGCCCATCGCTCTTTTTCTATCTCCAGTCAGTGCACCTGTTACAAATATGAAACTTGTTGTCCCAAATTTCAAACTAACGAGATGTATAATGCACATGCCTAGTAGTTGTATCTGCATAAAGTAGCCAGAAGAGGCAGAAATGGGAAAAAATCTTTGCAAACTGAAATGATTTATTACTACAAAAATAATTCTTAAAAATTGTGTAAATTATAAATATACATTTAGTTTATTTTTAATAAACTATATTTAATTTAAATGAATATTTTTTGGGCATAAACCTAACGCTCTGTGAAATTTAGAAAATAAAAACTAAATAAAAAGAATAAAAGTAATAAAACAAATATTTTAAAAATGTATTTATTTATATATAATATATAAATTATTAAAATAGATAAAATATATTAAAAATATAAATTATAATGCAAAATTAATTTATTGATAAATAATATAGTAATAATTAAAATCAGATATTTTAAATATGTAAATTAAAAATTCTTTTATTGTTATAGAATATATTAATTATTAAAATATTTTAAATATGTTAAATATATTTAAATATAAAAATAAATTTAAATATATAAATATATTTAAATATAAAATACTTTAAAAAATATTTGTAGGTCTTATTAAAATATTAAATAATTTATAAATTTTAATTTAAATGTAGTAAAAAAATTAGAATTACTTCAGGCTATTACCATTAAACACATTGCTGTATTAATGCATAACTTTAAATCACGGATTTAATAAACCTAAAAACAATTTATATTTTTAGAAATAGAAATTAACTTAAAATCATCTTTCAGTAAAGAAAAAATATATGTATTTTTTTTTATTTTCAGTTAAATTCTTTTCAAAACAAAAAGTGTATGAACAATTGCATGTAATTTTAACAAATATTTTAACTTAATAAAGAGTAAATATAAACACTTTCTGTTGCTAAAATCCTGGATAAATTATGCTACAAATATTTCATATGAAATGACAAAGAAAAAAACAGAAAAACAACTCCCTAAATCATATATTTCATTATATCATTCATTAAATTCATTTTCATATTCTAAATCATATTTCTTCCATATTAAATATGCAAAGAAATATCCTTTTATTCCCACATTCCAATTTCCAGTAGAAATTATAAACAACTTTCCATATTCTCACAAAAACCTGCTCCCATTTTCGTGGCGCAAACTACTTGCGACTGCTTTAATGCTTATCTACAAACTTGAACGGCAGCTTTTTTATCTATATCTTTATAAGAGAAAGTCGCATACCTTGCGCTCAGATAAACCAGACCATATATCAATTGGCCGCCAGAGGGCGCTGCAGCCGTTGCCAGCCAGGCAAACGCGAAGGCAAATCTTTATGACTTTTTGAATTTCTATTCTGGCGAAAGGGTTTTCTGCGCTCTTCCTTTTTTGCCAAATGGCTAAAAACTTTTGTGCGGCACGTACAAACAGCGATTGCCAAAAAGCGGGGCGTGGCAACCAGAATATGGCGGCTTAGTCGGGCATAATATTTTGCCAAACTTTATTGAATTCCCAGTCAAATCTGCGTGGCATCTGTGAGGTTAGCCCCGGAAGGGAAACTCAGAACGCACAAGTTCCGAGACAGCAAACAATTGACAGTGTACAGAATGTGGAACTCGAGAGGAGGGAACGGGTAAGGGTGAACGTGGTGGAAACCAGAGCAGTGCATTGAAAGCAAATTTATGGGCGCCAAAGTCATATGGAAAACTCGAGAATTAAGCAATTTCTTCTATTTTTTTTCGTTTTTTTTCTAGGCTAAACAAATGGGAAACTTGTTATTAGGATTTGCTGGTATGTAACGTCATAGAAAAAGAAGAAGAAAAACATGAAAAGCACTAGAAAAACAGCAGCTGAAAAGTGGGTTAGTTGCTGCTGCAGCAGGAATAAACATAAGCTACTGCAGCTGGTTGGGAAAACATTTGAAGCCCTAAAAGCATTTTCAGACTTTGCATTGGTCTATCAAATTTTTAAATATACAACACATATATATAGCTATCTATATATATATATATAGCTATCTATATATATATATATATATATATATATATATATATATATATATATCTAATAAAGTTGTTTATTTGGGCATCTAATTAACTTGTTTTCAACTTTTGTAGTTTTTCAGTTTTTCGAGTTGTTGGGCAAGAGTATCTACCTTTATTTTGTTTATAAAAAAAAAATATATATATATATAGAGTAAAGGATTTCCAATAAGGTAGTAAAACAAGCAAATAATATTAAAAATATTTGTATAACTGTAAATATATATATTGTTAAAATATGTATGTAAACACCGCTGAATGTCTATCTCTTTTGCTAACATTATTCTCATGTTAGGTTCTGTTAATTGTAGCGGACATTCTTTCGTTTATGCTTTAGGTTCATTTTCGGCTGCCTGCGCTGCAGCGTATATTTTTATGTATTTTTAGTCTCTAATAAACCTCTGAATCGAATATACATATATATATATACATTGTCGCTGTAGAGTGTAAAAAATAATCAACTTTTGACAATTAAAATTATTTTTTTTTAAATAAGTTAAGTTTGCTAAAATTGCATTTAAAATTACTGCACTGCAAATCACAGCTAATTAGGTAAGACTAGACAAAGGAATTCGCAAAACAACATGAATTTAGAGACTAAACTAAATAAATATATATTTTAACTGGACATAAAAAAGAAAATTGCAGTAGAGACAACATAATTAATTATTTTTAAACATTTTTATAAATTTAAAAAAATGATTTTAAATATTTGTTGAGTTTCAGTGTGCCACAAAAAATACTCATAATTTTAAAAAAATTTATAATAGTTTTTAAAAATATTTTAAATTTTTTATAAAATATTTGCGACTAATTCTTTGAAAATGATATAACAAAGACAATAAAATCATATAAAAATCTAAAACATATTACCAAATAATACTAGACCAAACGGCTCTGAAAAGTATGCTACAAAAAACGAATTGGCATTAAAACCGCAAAATTCACTTGGATATCCTAACTTGCAGCAACAAATGTATTGCAGTAGAAGTTGTAAGCTCAGCATCTTCAAAAAGAAATAAAAACTAATAGATTGCATTGATTTATTACCCTAATATACGATTTAAGGTAGAGCTCTTCAAATGCTGTTTAAAGATTCTTTGAACAATAAATTTTAAGCCAATAATATTTATTGTTAATCATTTTTATCAATTTTTTTTGTTCCTAAGAAAATTTAGTTTTTTAACAGTATTAAAAGTAAACCAGCTCGACAACAAAAAACCAAAGGCGAAGACTGAATAAAGTGAACCTGCTGGACGACAGGGAAATATAATATAATGAACTTGAAGTGGAGTAGATTGAAATAAGAAATAATTAAGTCTAGATTAAATTTAATATTTGTATATGCTGGGTTACAGTTGCACTCCTTAGTTAAGGATTAGAGCTAAATGAGCTCTATATAGTCTAAGACATTTTGAGCTGAATTTAAAATATATATATAAATAAATATTTTCAAATATATATTGCGACAATGCAATGGACGACGCAGAACACACTTTCTTTAACTGCGAAAAGTGGTCAGAAGAAAGAACCGAATTGGCAGAAACTGTCGGTGAAGTTAAAGTAGAGACTATAGTACAGCAAATGTGCAACAGCATAGATGCCTGGAAAAGAGTCTGTGACTTCGCCGAAAAGGTTCTCCGGCGGAAAAAATGGGACCTGGACGCAGGAACACAGATGGCAGTGCTCAGCTAGAGCATATACAAGGGCTCCACCTTGAAGGTTAATGCGGGATAGCTCCTGGTTCCAAGGTGGGAGGCAGCCCGAGAAGAGGAGGTTTTTTAGTCGGTAAGCAGTATTGCAGTCCGACACACCAGCCAGAGAGACGACCTGACTGACGGTGCATAAAGCATTTTTACCTACCTTAGCCACACACAAAAAAAAAATAAATAAATAAATATATATAAATAAATAAATATTTTCAAATATATTTTGTTTCAATATTATAAGTTGTCTGTAGTTATTAAAGACAAAGAACGAAGAAAAAACTATATTTTGCCGAAGATTTTACAACTGAATGCGAATCTAAATAAAAATAGCTCCATTAGGTCAAGTTTTCAAAATATTTTAATCTAAAATCAAGCACATTTCAGGTATATATAAAGTTAGTATATACTACAATTATTATTTAAAAAATTTAAAAATAATAATATTAACATAACTAATATATAATCTCTGACCAATATAATACGAATTTTTATTTATAAATTAGAAAACATTTTATGGGCTTTTTCTATTTAATTGTTTGTTAATTTTACAATTTAAATTTGCACAAATTTTGAAGTTCTTCACTATTTTTCCTATCCGCACTTTGCCTTTATGTAAACATAAGCAATGCAACTAATTAATTTAATTATCATGCCATTGTAATAGATTCATATAAAAGCTCACATTACAACTCGAGTCGACTCGACTCGACTCAGCCCATGCAGTTGAGCCAAACTCATCAGAAATCCAAAGCACAATCAAATCAATGCCTGAACCAAACCCAAACCCAAACTCAAATGGAAATGGAAATAAAATAAACGAGCTGCTGCTGCTGCTGCTGCTGGCACTCGTACTCCTGCGACTCGTGCTCCTATTCGATTCTGTGGCCAGGACAAAGTCAGACATGTGACCAATTAGCGCCAAAATGCTGAGGGACAATTTGTGGCAGTGGCAGGTGCAGAGGGGAGGAAGGGCATGTACAGGAAGACGGGAGGTAGGTCAGTTTCAGCGTTTGCCCAGTTAGCAAATTCTGTGGATCCGAATGCAAACAGCAAGGAACGAATGCCGCATTGGCACTGGCCATTAGCTATTAGTTAGGCATTCGAGGCACACGTTTTAATTTTAGCATTTCGTCTTCTTGTTCATCTTTTTTTGCTCCTTTCTCGAGTCTAATTAAAAACATATGTGACGCACATGAGAAAGTGCGACAGGCGGAAGGAGGCGAGTTGAATGACTGACCACAGATTGTCATGGATATTTCTGTGGAGCTTCACAGAGAACAAACAGAATATTGTTTAAATTGTAAACAGCAAAAAAATATAATAAAAGTAATAATAAAAATAAGCCGAAGCAGCTTGGTCCAGCTGTGCTCCTCGCTTAGCCATCGTGGGCGTGCCAAATCATCAGCCCAAGTGTATTCGCCCCTTGGCCTTTATATATATATTTGCTTTTCTCTTTACTTTTTCTTTTTTGAGTTTTGTTTTGTGGCCTACTAAGCTACAGTCGCTAAATGCTGACAGCTTTTGGCTTTCAACGCTGCGACATTTGCTGCGGGTAATGGCAACTGCTAAAGAGGGGGAGCCGGACTCGGAGTCAGGGTTTAATACTGGCCTCATTGTTGTCCTGCCATGTTTACAATGAAAAGCCGCCAACCAAACAAATTAGCATTTGCTAAAGTGGGTTCCACTTTAATATGACGCAAGCGGAACTTGGATATTTGCAGGTGTCGGAAATTATTTGCTATTTTTATAGGTGTTTACAATAAAAATAATTCGTATGGGATAACGAGAGATGGGGAAAAATTCAAGCTTATGTGAGATATGAGAACAGTAGATATAAGCCAGGGGGATAGAAGCTAAATAGCAAAATATGCATAACAAATAAAACTTTGAGACAGAGAAGCATGAGAAGAGAGAGTTATGAGGGAGAAAAATGGGTCGAGGCAGGTAAATAAATTAAAGAGAGATAAAAATAAAAAAAAACAAATTTGAAAACAGAGAGAAAGAGAATGCTGCTCTGTCTCTTTCACTCTCAGATAGAGAGAGAGAGAGTTCTAGAGAGAGAGAAATAGAGAGAGATAGAATGAGATTCTGTCTCACTTTGACTGAGAGAGAGAGAGAGAGAGAGAGAGAGAGAGAGATACCGAGTGATATTCAGAGAGATAGGGAGAAGACTCAGAGAGTGATAGAGAGAGAGAGAGGAAGAGAGTCAGAGAGAGAGAGAGTCAGAGAGACCGAGAAAGCGAGAAAGACAACTAAAAATAGTAACAAAACAAGTGAGTGATCAGGCGGTAAAAGAGAGATCAAATTCGAAAATTTGCTATAAATTTGTAGAAGCAGAACCAAGATTTTCATCTAAATATATATATAGATATAGATAAAGATAATAAAATCAACGATCAAGTGGAAAGAGAAAGAATTCGGTGACACATTCAAACGAATTTGAGGAAACTGGAGAAAATAGACAAGCTAATGTATGAGTAAGAGAAACTGAAAGAATGAAACTTTGATTATCACAAAATATAAGTAAGCTATTTATACTAAACTATACTTCAATATGCTGCAATCAGTAAGACTTTTGAAAGCGACAGACGATGATCATTAAGGAGGCAAATAAATAAAAAAAATTAATTAAATAAAAAAGTATTTAACTTAATTTTAAAAATTATTAAAAAAAGTAAATTAAATAATAAATTGTTCAACTTAATTTAATAAATTATATTTTTATATAAATTAATTTCAATAAACATTAAGTTCACATTGAATTTATCTAAACTTTATTTATTTTTCTATAAATATTAAACTCCATACTAACTAAAAAAAAAATAATAATAAGAAATTATTTAACTTAATTTTATATATTATATCATTATATAAATTAATTTCAATAACGAATTCGGCATGTCAAAGTATTGTTCACACTTAAAACTAGCTTTGGAAGTTTTATTGTTTTTTTGGCCCACATTGAACTAACTCAACTTTAAAGTGATCAAGAGAAAGCCACTAAAGACAACGTGTCAGACAAATTGCAGTCAATTTGGTTTCTGGTTTCAACAAGGAGCTCAATCAAAGATAAAGCTACATAAACACAGATACACACACACACACACACACACACGCACAGATTGATAGATATACAAAACACAAATACAGTTATTGTGCTCAATAACTTTTCAGTTGTGCCTCACAATTTGTCGCTTTGCGTGGTGGCAATTTAAAAGGCCAATCTCCCCCTCTCCCTCTCGCTCGCCCCACTGCATTGACTGTCACAGCTGAATATCCAGTGTCGCCCCATCATCATCATCAATTGCAATGGGAATGGGAATGGCATTGTCAGCCAATGGCATCATATTTTTGCAATTTGTTTGCTTTGCTCTGTACAATTTGTAAATTTGTTACGCCAAACGATAAACAAAAGAGACGCCAAAACCAAAGAGCAGCACACAAAAGTCCAAACGCCAAAGAGAAAACAATAAGCTGCAATGACGCTGCCTGTATAAAAAAAAAAACAAAAAAAAACTTGGTTTTTTTTCGGCAACGCCAGCTGCCATTGATCTGCATTGATGCCAGCAGTCACGCACACACATACAAATACAAAAGCACGCATGCATGCAGTGGGTGCGAAGGAGAGACATAGAGGGGAGGAGCGCGATAGAAACATTACGTATGCAGTTTTCAAACTGTTTCCTGCAGACTGCTACTCTCTATAGCTGTATATGTGTGTGTGTGTGTGTGTGTTGTGTCTCCTCTCACCCTCTCTCTCTCTCATCCTCTCTGACTGTGTGTGTGCCTGCGTTGGGTTAATGTATTTTTAAGCTAAATTCTTTGTTTATATTTGCTTTGCTGTTTTCGTTAGTGTTTTTGCTCGTTGCTGTTGCAACAACTCCAACTACGATTTCAATCTCAAACTCTGCTGTCTTTGTCGCTCTCTCTCTCTCGCGCGCTACTTCTATGCTTCAAGTCAAGCCCCCATTTAACTTTGGTTTATTCATTTAGACACACGCTCATAAGTTTATCTCAAGTTTTTGGCATTCAGGCTCTGAAGTTCTCTGATGACATGAGTGTGGTTCCTATTATTATTGTTGTTGTTGTTGTTGTTGTTGTTGTTATTATTGTTGTTGCTGTTGTGATTGCTTTTGTTTGCTTTTATTGCATGAAATGTGCATTAGCTGAGAGAGAGAGAACAGTTAATTGTTTGCACATGTTAAGTGCTTAACATAGGCAAAGAACTAGTTACATTCAAGTGCTAAAGAAAGTGAATTTAATGCCTTGCTTTGAAGTAATTCAATCTTTAAGTTAAATTAAGATTCAGACTTTGAGTTTAATCTGATAAGAAACATTTATTAAATTATACAATATATAAAATAATAATATTTATATACATATAATTTGCAATTATTTTAAATAAAATTTTATTTAAATATATTTTGAAATATCTACACAAAATTTTATTTTTAATTAGTTATTTAGTTAATTTAAAATAATCAAATTTAATATTAAACAGTACTGATCGCAATTAGGAATTAGTTTATTTTTTGAATAAATATGACTAGTCTAAATTCTTCTTTTTCTCCCTATATAAAGTCAAAAACATGTTCATCATATTATAAATATATTAACTTATTATATTTGTGGCTTTTACTCTAACTAAAAATTTGCCAAGCAAATAAAATAACTCTCAATAAAATAAAAATAAAAATAACTCTCTTTTTTAGACATAAACACAATTTAATTATTATTCTATATTTTAAAACCTTCGAAAATAGTTTTCAATCAACCATCTTCAGTTCACAAAAGTTTCTTTAATTCCACCGAAAACTTGACACTTGCACCACACACTTCACGCATATTCCGAAAATGCACTCAAAAAAGTCACCGTTAGTTTTCGAAAGACGACATTTTGTTGGAGGATCTTTCGACTGGCAACTATGCGACTCACTACTCGACGCGTCCGCTTCGTGCAGAATCCGTAGCGAAACTGATTCGTCAATGGACGCCGTACGCCGTACGCCCTACGCACACACAGCACGCAGCACATAGAGCCAGCCGGCTGGCTTCAATACCAGCACCAGCAGCAGCGGCAGCAGCAGCACCGACAACAACAACAGCAGCTATTAGAAGAAAAACGCATAAGCAAAGCCAACGGCAAAAAGAATAGCCGACGAATGAAATGAATAAAAAAAAAACAAAAACAACAAAAAAATAAGAACCCACCGCCATGGCAAACGAATGATAACAGCCCAAGAGCCGAACGCCAGACACGAAGCAGCAGCTTCGGCTGGCACACAGCCATCGTCGTGCAGAGGAAGCTGCTCGTTATTGTTGCTGTTGTTGTGATAGCCGGCATGGCATGCTTGTCGGGCTGTCGGCTCGTTGTCTGCGTGCAACCACAACCGCAACAACAGACCGCAAAACACGCGACAAAAATGTTAACAGAGCGCCCAGCCATAACATGGCGCCCACAACAGCGCACGACCAAAAAACATGCCCTTGCCATTAACATGGCACGTAAATGACTTCCGGACTGTTGAGCACCAGTGACAGCGAGGTTTGAGTTGGGTTTGGGTTTGAGCTCGGTTTGCTTCGAGCACCCAGCCCAAACCAGCTTGCAACAAGTTGACATGTCGCTGTGCTCTGCTCTGTTAACACTAAGGCAATGCGTTTTTTGGCTTAATTAAATGAAATCAAAAATAAAATGAGCCAAAAACCAAAAAAAAAGCCAAAAAAAAAAAAACAAAATCAAAACAAGTTTGTGTGATTCTGCAACGCTGCATATTATATATTTAATTAAGCAAGTTAATTAATTTCATTATACGAATTTCATTTGATGCGCGCTCTGTGTGTTTTCGTATACAGATGTATATATATATTTATAAACATATATATATACATATGTGTGTGTGTGTGCGTATGTGTTTGGCCAACTGTGAAGTAAATTTAATATACACTTCGTGTGGCAACTAAATTAAAAAATATTTGCAGCTAGTTGAGAGCGGCAAAACCAAAAAAAAAACAAATTTTACTTATTTAAGCATTGCTAATTTAATTTATAAAATATTTTTAGAATTTGGAAATTGTTTTCAATAGTAGAAAAAGTTTAAAAAAGCTTGAGTTTGCTTTAAAAAATAAATAAATAAATAAAATGGAGCAATAAATATTTTATTTTTAACTTAAAGAAAAAATTCAAAATAAAATGAATAGTTTATTAATTATTTTCTTATTAATAATCTGACACGTAAACTGCTTAGAGGTTCAAATTAATTGAGCTTACAGTCCCTCCACTGCCTTAGCCAAGTGTGTGAGTCTCACATTAGACATAAGATTGACATGAAATTTACGTCCAAAAGTTAAAAGAAAAACTCTTGAAATGAGTCTGTTTACTTTGACGATTCCAAATTGAGCCTCACCAATAAACTGAGAATATATTAAACAGTTCCGATTTAGATCTGTCTAATAGGACTACATCGAAGCATTATGCTTGCATAGTAAAAAATGTTAAGCTGAAACTGTTAAGAAGACTTGTGAACGCAGAAGTATATGTATACTATGTAAAATGAAGTAATACGATAGACCTTAACATACTAACAGTTCCTGAAGTACTCTATAAATACAGCAATCACCAAGTAAGTATCAAGCTGCTAGAGATACCATTTAAGGATGATCTAATACTTAACACACTTATCAATATTGATATTTTAGTACAAGCTTAAGTAACTTTTAATTAACCAGCTGTTATCCATCATCGCCTTTACTAACGGCTTAAAATATGCAGCTGCAAATAAAAATTGAATAAAATGATTTTTTTTATACTTCATCGAATTTTAAAATTATAAATTAAATTTTTTTTTTTAAATTATATATTAGAATTAATTTTATAATATTATACAAGTAAAAAAATAAGAAATAAATATATAAAAATAAAAACATTAAAAAAAATAAAATAAAATAAATAAATAATAGAAATAAAAAATAAAATAAAAATATAAACAAAATAAAAATCAAATAAAAATAAAATAAAATAAAAATAAAAAAAAAATAAATGAAATTCAAAAAATAAAAAAATTAAAATATAAATAAAATTGAAAGAAATAAAGCAAAACTTCCTAATGCAAAGATAAAATGGAAGTGGGCTTAATTTAATTGGGGTTTGTTGTTAGCTTTACTATTGTAGTATATTTCCTTAAAATATTTTGATTTAAAATATTACAAATAATAAAATTTATTATGAAATTTTAAATTGCTTAAATTCAATAAAACTAAAAATAAAATAATATATTAAAATAAAATACTATAAAATATAATATATTTATTTATACATATATAATATATTTTTATTTTATTTTTTATAGGTTTTCTTTAAAATTAAAAATTTCGCATCATTTATAATAATATTCTTTGCATTCAAAATTTTAATTTAAATTTATTTGAAATTAATACTTTACGAAATTATTGAAATTTTTAATTTTATATATATATATATATATATATATATTCAAACTACAAACTTATATTAAAAGCTTCCGTTTTAGTTTAATTCTTCCGTTTTTTAATTTAAAGAAAAATAACTTTAAGAATAAATTTAACTTAGTGGCAAAGTTAATAACTATAAACTATTTTTAACTAAAATTTTTGGATGTGAAATATTACAAATATTAATATTTATTGTGAAATATAAATATTTAAATTCAATAAAACTAAAAATAACATAATCTAATATAAAATATAACAAAATAAAATACAAATATTAAAATATTCGCATCATTTATAATAATATTCTTTGCTTTTAAAATACAAATTACAATTTTATTCTATAGTAATACATTAGGAAATAATTATTTATATTTGTTTTCTATTTATATTTTTATTTTTTCAAACTTTTATATTAAAAGTTTTTGGATAAGTTTAATTTGTATAGAAAAATAATTTATATTTACTTTAGTATCATGTTTCTGCTTGTCTATTCGTTTCTATAAATATTTATAACTTTAAAAATATATATAAAACCTTCTCTATCTATACATTTCTACTCACATAATATACACATCTTCAACTGCCAATATTCCTCATTCCATTTAAAACTTAAACATTTTGGTGTCTTTGCTAAAACTAAGCAACCTGAACGTCTCAGTCTTGCAGTCAATTTCAGCTGCTTCTGAACTCCTCAGACAGTAGCCAGCTGTTGGAATATCAACAAGATGAAGAAGAAGACGACGAAGACCAACAAGAATTTCTCCCAGTTGGACAAACTAACTAACAAGCTTAATGAACTCTTTCAAATCACAGGCATCGCTCAATGCCAGCAACATTAAAACTGACAAGGCTAGACATACGCAGTCAGATGGTCTCCAGAGTGGGTGGGGGGTGTGTAGGTAAGGGGTAGCAGAGGGGGGGAGGGGGGGCATTAGACCAGGACACTACGTGCCAATGCCAATAACAACAAGAACAACAACAACAACCGCAGACGCCACTTGGCATGTTCATTATGTAAGGCGTTCTCCCCAGAGCACAAAGCAGGCGGAGGATGGCAGGCAGCAAAGAGGCGCTAGCCGTGTGGGCGTGGCCGACTGTTGCGCCGCGCTCAAAGCATGCGGTGCGTATGTGTGTGTGTGAGTGTGTGTGTATGAGTGTGTGGTATGCGACGCAGAGGCCGCAAAGGTCGTTGCAACACATTTTGCTGTTGTGACGCCAAAAGTCAAGTGTGCCGAGGGGCGGGGGCGTGCCAAGGCGAGTCCTTTGCCGGCCATTACAACACTTTGTTGGCTGCTTTGTAAAGTTGTTGCTATTGTTGTTGTTGCAAAAAGTTTTTCTAGTTTTTTTTTTTCTTTTTATTTTCTACTTCTTTTTTTTTTGCCGCCTCTTTGTATTTTTCACGCCCTGTCGAAACTTTTTAGCCCTCGTTCAAGTTGCTGTTGTTGTTGTTGTTGTTGTATTTGCTCGACAATGAAATTTTTTGACTGCTGATTGTTTGCTGTTCAATGTTATTCTTCCTGTTAAAGCAGCAACAAATATGACTAAAAAAAATATGCACTTTAAGATACTTAAAAATAAAAAAAAAAAAAAAACTTGCAGCAAATTGAAAATGGAAAGTTTTTGTTTTGCAGTTGCGCTTCGACTTTTGCAACTTTATATAAAAACTTAACTTGCATTTTGTCTCTCTCTTTCTCTCTCCCATTCTCTCTCTCTCTCTTTCTCTCTCTAACTGTCTGTTGTTTTTTTCCCCCGTTTTTAAGTATGCGTCTAGTCGCAGGTCTCAGCAAATGAGGTAAAATAGTTTTGGGAATCGCATTGTACGAGCTGGTAAAACTTTTGCCCAACAATATAAAGATTTATGCGGCAGATATTCAAGTTACTTTGCAACTGAATGAAAAAAAGAAAAAACAAAGACTAACAGGTCGATTTCTCAGGTGTATAAGTAACATTTTACCAAAGGATAACACGATGCATTACGTTTTAGTTTTTAGTTTCATTTTGATTAGATAAAAGAAACATTTGAGTAAATCCTTAAGCTGTTGAAATACGCGCAAAAAAAAATATTAAATAAATTAAATATATATAATAAAAAATATAAAATATAAAATAGAAAATATAAAATATAAAATATAAAATATAAAATATAAAATATAAAATATAAAATATAAAATATAAAATATAAAATATAAAATATAAAATATAAAATATAAAATATAAAATATAAAATATAAAATATAAAATATAAAATATAAAATATAAAATATAAAATATAAAATATAAAATATAAAATATAAAATATAAAATATAAAATATAAAATATAAAATATAAAATATAAAATATAAAATATAAAATATAAAATATAAAATATAAATATAAAAAGTAAAATATAAAATATAAAATATAAAATATAAAATATAAAATATAAAATATAAAATATAAAATATAAAATATAAAATATAAAATATAAAATATAAAATATAAAATATAAAATATAAAATATAAAATATAAAATATAAAATATAAAATATAAAATATAAAATATAAAATATAAAATATAAAATATAAAATATAAAATATAAAATATAAAATATAAAATATAAAATATAAAATATAAAATATAAAATATAAAATATAAAATATAAAATATAAAATATAAAATATAAAATATAAAAAGTAAAATATAAAATATAAAATATAAAATATAAAATATAAAATATAAAATATAAAATATAAAATATAAAATATAAAATATAAAATATAAAATATAAAATATAAAATATAAAATATAAAATATAAAATATAAAATATAAAATATAAAATATAAAATATAAAATATAAAATATAAAATATAAAATATAAAATATAAAATATAAAATATAAAATATAAAATATAAAATATAAAATATAAAATATATAAAATAAAATATATAATATAAAATATATAACATAAAATACATAAATACAATAAATTTTGGAGTTATAGCCCCAATATTTGTTAAGTAAATTGCTGCTGAGTCTCGGTATAGATTGAATGAAGTCAATCCATTTATAGCTTTTGGGAACATGGCAAATTGGAAATATTATATCTGATTTACAATTTGTGCGCTAAAATCAGTTTTCTCAGTGAACGCTTCAATCTCGAAAAATAAAAAGTCATTTCAATTTAACATATATATTTCTGAATATGGTAGACAGCATAACCTAATATATGTTTCCAATATTGAAATCAAAATTTCGTATATTTAAGCATCAAAAGAATCAGCTGGGGAAAAGACCAGACACTGCAGCCCACGGACTTGATAGTTCTTAACTAGAACTAGGAGAAGACTCAGACGTAAATATTTCAACAAATAAAAAAATAAATACAAAATTCAAAATTTTTGTTTTTATGTTTTTTTTAAATTTTTTTTAAAGTAATTTGATTATTTTATCATTCATAATATGTTTTATTATTAGAATTATATTTAAATTTTAATTATAAAAAAGTTTTAGCATACTAGAAATAAAATACATTATTAAATATTTAATTTACAGCAAGAACACAATAACAATGCCTAAGTATGGGCAAATTAAAATAAAAGTCCATGAAACAATTGAAGCATTCCTTCTTTAACCAAATGCCTAATAAATCACAAATCACACATCAATACACAGCAACAACAACAACAACAGCAGCAGCAACTAAATATTCGCATCAAAAAGCTGCCATAAATAATTCCAATTGGAAAATATGCATTTAGCGTCTCGCATTTACATTAGGTTGAGTAGCTGCCGCTGTCATGTGTGTGCCACAAGCATCATAAAATGCGAATCACAACAACATGCTCTGCCACAATTGCAGCTTCTACACCGCTGCACACACACACAGACACACACATACGTAAAAAGAAATCAAAGTTTCAATGCATTTTCCAGCAATTTTCACACTCAAGCTGGCATGCAGTGCAGCTGCAGGGACTGCTTCAGCTCCACAGCTCAGCCCTCAGCCCTCAGCCTGACAGCTGCACTTACGCAATGTTACGCATAAGTGAACCCCTCTTTCCCGCCTCCTTCTACTTCTTCTGCTACCCTCTACCAATACATTTGAGTATGCAATGCGTTTTTCATCGAATTTAATAAAATGACAAGCCGAAAATTTGCCGAAATTCACACACGCACACTCGCACACACACCCGCTCAACCTTCGTATGTTTATTTGAAAAGAGTTTCGTGCCCTTTCCATCGTCGAAGCGCAAAAAGCATTGCATAACATCAGACGTTTTGGCATGCCCGCTATGCGGAAAATGATGCTTTTAAAGTGAAATTAGAATGTGGTTTGTCATTCTGCGAGTCATACAACAAAAATTTGCATAGCCATTGACAGTCAATAAGCAGCGCAGCCCCCAAAAAGTAGGCCACACACTTTATTAGCCGCCGTGACTAAGCCATTTGGCCAAGATTAAGTCGCTCGCAAGTATGC
Source organism: Drosophila leonis (assembly GCA_035045365.1). NCBI lineage: Eukaryota > Metazoa > Arthropoda > Insecta > Diptera > Drosophilidae > Drosophila > Drosophila leonis. The sequence continues at coordinate 7,449,609 of JAWNPC010000202.1, forward strand.
CAAAGCATTTCAGCGGCTAATAACTCAATAAAAAGTAAAAGGGAAGATAGGCGTGTGGGCGGGCAGCCACGCCCACCAGTCGAACCCTAACTTCAGCCTCACATCCCTTGCCAGCCTCCATCTCTCTCTCTCACTCTCTCTCTATATTGCGCTGTCAGCTAAGCCGATTTCCGCTTGTTTGCCACGCAATTACAATTTGTCAGCTTGTGGCTCAGGTTGTCGTCTCTGGCTCGTCGGGCTGCCAGCAACTGCGGCGCATATATATCAAACGCCTAATTAGGGATTATAGCGGATAGCAAAACAGACAAAAGGGACCAAAAGGCAATTGCACAAGCACAAGCACAAGCGCAAGCTCAGCCCCAGCATCCACTTTGACACTTCGACTGTCACGATCCCAGACTTCACTCAGCCAATTGCCAGAGCCAAAGGCTATCAAATTTCTATCATTGCGCGCATTGACAAGCCATAAATTGAGCGACAGCCTCATTTTGTATGCCAAATGTCGAAACTGCGCCAAATGCTTTGCGAAATGCAAAATCAGTAAATAAATAAATGAACTTTAGTTTTTAGTTATATTTTTTTGTAATTTACAAACAATTTTTTTGAATATTTTTCTTTCAAGGAAAAATTGAAAGGAATTAAGAAAAATAACAAAAAATGTAGCAAAATAAAATAACGAGTTAAAGACCTGATAAATTAATTCTTGAACTTCTTCTAATAATAATAATTTTTTACTCTATAATTTTTGTACGAAATGTATATTAAAATCTAAATGTGTTAAATAAATAAATATATTCTTTTTAGGAGTTTGAGCTCCTAATTATATATTATATAATAAAATATAATTATATTATATATTATTTATTAAGTTAACACATTTAGATTTTTATATACATTTCGTACAAATTTTAATTGATTGATCAACAATTCTGATTTATATTTCAAATAAAAAATTGTTTTTTCTTTTTATTTTTCTTTTGCAAATTCAATTTAACTAAGTAAATTCGTATTTATAATAATATTTAATTATAGGGAAGCTATGCGAATTATGAATCCTTATGTCAAATACATCTTTAAAATATATTTAAGGCGGTGTTCATAAAAATAGTAGTGCGAATTAAGAATCCTTAAGTCATATACATCTTTAAGATGTAGGTAAAGTGTTGTTCATAAAAATAGTAGTGCGACTTAAATAATAGAAAATATAATTTTTTGATTAAGAACAAAATTTTGAAAACAATTAGAATAATTTTAATACTTGTCTTAAATTGTTTTCAAAATATTATGTTTATTACCAAATTTTGCTGTGCAACACTTAAGTCGCACTACTATTTTTATGAACACCGCTGTACGTATGCCTCGACAACGTATATATATTTAGTTTTCTAAATTTCCAAGAATAGAGAAGACATTTAGGTACGTATACTTCACATTTAATATTATTATTATTTTTATATTATTTTATATTCACATTTCTTGGGATTCCTGTTTCCAACTTTACTTACACAACTTGATCTACTTACAATTCTTGATCTATACACCATAAATAATTATTTTAGATACGATTTTGAATACATATTCGAAACTTCAGAGAAAAGCATTCATAAATTCGTTTAGCCATCAGATCTATTTATTATATTTTGAAACAAAACTTAGTTCTACCTCGACTCAATTTTGAAGTACATTTTTTTAATACTTGGCGCTCAAAAGTATGCAATAAAATATAAAATTTGAGGTTGGGCGACACACGCCTGCCGGCCCTAATGACCGCACGTAGGGCATCTTGTCCTGCGGTCGCCATAAATAATGCCAAGGCGCATTTGTCATACGACCCCGTTGCCTGGCCATAGGCCATGGCCAATGCGAAACTGGTGCAGTGTCTTGACCCGCTGCGCTCCGCTCCTACCCACCGAACCTGCCGTAGGCTGCGACGTGTTGTTGCTGGGCAGTAAATCAGCTCATTAGTTAAGTTGGCAGTTAGCCCCGTTACCTGACTATGTGACTGCCTGCTAGGCTGGCTGCCTGCCTGCCTGCCTGCCTGCCGCTCGTTAAGCTTCATTTAATCAAAACAAAAGTTTGGCCGGGTGAAAAATGAGCAAATGGCCCCAAATCGTACCCATCGAACGCAAGCGGCTAAAATGCCGCTTTGAATGCTAATAAATCTCATTTGGAGGCTTAAACTCAACCTTTTGCCACTGCCAAATATAATTTAAGGCAACCTGGACCTGTGTGTGTGTGTGTGTGAGTGCGGCAAAGTTGTCGACAAGTTTCCATATGGGGATTTTGGTTTAGTGTTAATGCTTCACTCGAATCTCGGGATTTCTTTTGCTGCCACTTGATAGGCGAGCATAAGCCAAGGATTCTAACCAGCTCAACTGAGTGTGACTGTGTGTGTGTGTGTGAGTTAATAAAGCGTTGCCAATGCGTGTGAGCCGAAAGCTTGCCTGATGCGGGGTTATGATCTTTTGCTGATTGGCCAAGCAAGCAAATACATTTTGTATTCCTGTTTATCAGCGCAAGCGGCATTAAAGTTTATTTTGACAAATACCCAAAGCAAAACCAGAGTAGAAGAAAACAACAAAAAATGTATATATATACATATATATTTATATATAAAATATAGAGAAAGGAAACCCGAAAGGCATACGCTGCTTACCTCTAAAGTTTCAGCTACGCGAAAAACTTTGCTGTCGAACAATAATAATTCAGAAAATAGCCCAAAGGAGCTGCAAACGCAACAACAACTACAGTTTGGACAAGTAAAATGTGAGATAAAGAAGTGGGTTGCACTAGCTGATACCCTGTAAATACAGAATAATATAGTGCATGTCTGAAATATCTTTAAACAGAAGGTGCATAGTGTAAAGAATGGGAGGACTGTGGAACTTAAGCTAACAGATCAAAGAACTAAAGTGCTAAATAGCAGCCAGAGAGACCAAGAGTAAAAGAAGTGAAGTACTAAATATCTAGAGAGCCAGGGACAAAATTAGAGAGAAAGACAACTAGAGTACTAAGAGCCACAGAAATAGTGAGCTAACCAGCTGGAGAGCTAGAAAGAGAGAGAGAGAGAGAGCCAGAAAGCAGTAGAGCAGAAGAGCTTGATAGATCGCTCGCTGGAAAGCTATAGAACTGTAAAGCTCGAATGATAAAGAGTAGGAGAGCTGCAGAGTTGGAGAGCTGGTGAGCCAGAGAACCAGAGAGGTATAGAGCTTAAGAGCTTAAGAACTATAGAGCAAGGAAACTAGAGCGCTGCAGAACTAGACTTCATAGAAAGAGAGAGAGAGCAAGAGATCTGGAAATCCATAGAGCTCTGTAGCTATAGTATAGAAGGCAGAGTGGTAGAAGACATAGAGATGAAGTGCAACTGAAGAACTGAACAGCTGGAGACCTAAAGAGCTGAACAGCTGGAGAGCTAGAGTGATGGAGAGCCAGAAAACGAAAGAGTTACAGAGCTAGAGAGCTAAATAAGTATAAAGCTAAAAAACTACAGAGTTACAAGTATATACCTTGAGAGGTAGAAAGATAAAAAGCTGGAGAGCCAAAAAACTGAATAGCTGATGAGCTATAGAACTAGAGGAATAGAGAACAATAGAGCTAGACTACTAAAGAGCAATAGAGCAAATGAACTAAAAAACTAGAGTCAGAGAGCCAGAGACCTAGACAGCCAGAAAACTACAGAGCTAAGGAGAGCTAGAGAGAGACAGGGAGAGACAAAAATATTTGAAAAGAGAAATCTAGAGAGCAAGACCTAGAAGCTTGAAGCTTGTAAGCTAAGGAGACTTTGCTGATATGTAAATAATAAGCTTTTGATTTGCTGTCTTCCCAAGCGAGACATAGCACAAGAGAATGTTAATTTCCAAAGGAAACGTTGTCAATCAAAACGCAACTAAACTAAGACATTTCTTTCGATTTAGCATACAAATTTATTTTACTGAATAAAATGTATAAATAAAATACATAAATAAAATATATAAATTAAATATATAAATAAAATAAATAAATAAAACATATAAATAAAATATATAAATAAAATATATAAAAAATATATAAATAAAAATATATGTATAAATAAAATAAATAGATAAAATATATGAATAAAATATATAAAAAAATATATATAAATAAAATATATACAAAAAATATATAAATAAAATATATAAATGAAAAATATACAAAAAATATATATAAATAAAATACAAAATCCATTTATTAAAATATGTTCGATATTTATCGATTTGAGATAAAAAAAAACTGTCAAATCTGATCATCATATACATGGACAAGTCGATAGTTATACTACTGATATATAAGCACTCTTTCGAGCAAGCTATCTATGCATATCCCTTTTCAATAATTTGGCCATAATTACAGGGTATTCGTGCAGCAGCGGACACCGTAACGAGGGGCTAAGTGTATTTGACTTGCAGGTATATGCCAGCTATAATGACGTCAAACTTGGCAGCACTTTTACTCATATTGTTGCCGTTGCCACGCCGTTGCCTCGCCGTTGCCTCACCTTTACCTTCCAGTTACCGTTACCTTTTTTGCTCTCTCTCTCTCTCGCCGCTCTTCACTATGAAAATGATAATGATGATAATGGACGAGTCCGCGGACCAGTTGCCTTCTTGATGACTTGCAGCTACTCCAAGCGCGCTAATCTTAATTACTTTTGTTTAATTACTTTGACGTTTCGGCCCTCCCAGACTGCCTAACTACCTGCTACCTGGCCAACTCAACCCACAGCGTGCCCCTCTCTCACACAGCGCGCTGTGGCATGCCGGAAGCTATGCAACGGCTTTTCTTCTTTTAAAATAAATAATGTTTACTTATTATTTTTTGAAGGCGAGCGCTTGGCTGGAGGGGCGCAAAACTTTACGCAGTTAACAAAAGCTTTGTGCACCTTTTTGTTTCATTTTTCTTTTTTGTCGGAGAAAAGCGAAACCGTTAGACAAATAAAGGCCATATGCTTTTAGGCGCTTTTCCCGCGCACATTTCTCTCTTGTTTTTTGGTAAACTAATTTAGTGATTAAAATCTGTGAAGCAGCTGCGCGCACCTCGAACGCCAGAGGCCGCCACCTTAACCTCCACAACTGCTGCTCCTGCTGCTCCTGCTGCTCCTACTCCTCCTCCAGCTGCTGCTACTGCACCCCATCACCATGTCCAACCAATTAACATAATAATGTTGATTTTTATTGCTTGCCAAAAAGTTTTGTCATTGACTTGGTCAATCCCTAATTGGGGCGTGGCATGGCCCTTGCCTTGTTGTTGTTAATTTAAGGCCCACTTTTGCATACATAGATATTTGGCAGCAAATGCTTTCGGGCCAGCTCGGCAGTATATGGGCCATAAAATTGTTTGATTGCTCACTAAGCGCCTCAAAGTATGCACTAAAAATGTCTACAAGCAACAAATTTTCCAGGCTGCAAATTATTTATGGTAGCCAATGAAAATCAAAAGCCACAAAAAGCTCAGACACACATTTTGGCCATGCAGAAATACCAAAGAACAGCTGGCCGAAAACTAAATGGCTGCAATTTATAAGGGCTGTGCGACATGTGAATGCTCTGCTCCGCTCTGCTAGGCAAATGCTGCTTAAATAGCGCTTACAATGGGTAAAACTTTGAAATGTTTCATTTAACAATTTTTGTTTAAAACTTTTGCTTGTTAACTAATTTTAGACAATTAAAAAATAGTTTTATATGATTCAAAATAATTTTTACTTTTTTTATTGCACTTTTATCGTATAAAAAGAGATTTTTTGTATGGTATATGAGCAATTATCTATATAACTAAAATATTCTTTTATATTGTATATTTATTATAGAAAAAGAACTTTTTACTTACGAGTAGCCATAAATTTGCTTCTACTTCAACTCCTTTTTCCAGTGCTCAACATGGCAAGCTGCAGGCAGATATTCCTGCAACTGAAATATAAATTAAAAATGTGTATTAAAAACTTGTTCATCATGCTTTAAAAATAAATATTTTTTATATATTTTATTAAACAAGTTTTCTGTTACCTTTACTGGCAACTTAATCTAGTTTTACATTTAGGCGGTTCCCCTAAATGTAAAACTAGATTAAGTTGCCAGTAAAGGAAACAGAAAACTTGTAAATTGTTTAAAAATATTACATAAATATTTTATTATATTTATATCTTAAATTTAATGTCATAAATCTAGTCTACAGAGGCCTTTAACTCGTAGCTAAAGTTAGAGTATATTTTATATAAATATATTTCAGTTGATAGAGACAGATCTTTCTTAAAAGAACTATTCTGACACACTAATAACATGAATTCATACTAAACTTCAAGGCTCATATTTATATTAACTTTGCTAGAAGATTTCTTTATTGTTGAATTTATTTAGTGTTGAATTCATGCCCATCAAATTAGCATCTTAACAGCACAATTAATGTTGTCATGGGCCAAATCTCTTGCTATATGCAAGAAGATTTGATTAAACAATGAAGCAATACAACAATACCACAATACAACAATGTAACTATATAACAATATAACAGTATAACAATATAACAATGAAACAATTACAGATACAATATTCTCTTAAAGGGTTTTGGCAAAAACACATACTTTTCAGTCGCCTTAAAGGCCTAGCGGGAAGCAAGTGTCTCGCGAGCTTATCGAAATACTTAAAGGAATAAGAAATCTATAATATTGTATATCAAAATATAAATATATAATTATAGTTAATAAAGTTCAAAAGTTTCTAAGCTGAAAATTTCAATTAATAATTATTTTTTTTTTTTTTCATATTATTTCAATTAATAATTATTTTATTTAAAAAAAAAAATAAAATTTATTTTGCTTCTTCCTTTAATACATTAACATAATTTCAAATAATATTTTTTTGTCTATTATTATTTATTAAACTTTTTCCTTTAATACGTTAACATAATTTCAAAGATTAATTTTTTTTAAAAATTATTTATTAAATTTTTTCTTTAATACATTAATATAATATCAATTAATAATTATTTTATTTTTTTCTAAATTATTTATTTACTTTCTTCCTTTTATACGTTAATATAATTTCAAATAAAATTTGTTCATTATTATTTATTTAACTTCTTCCTTTAATAAGGTAAATTCTATGTACAATATATATCACCTGTGATCATTTGTAGTTTAATGTAAATTTTGATTAAGTAAAGATAGCAGAAAACTTGTTTAATAAAATATACAATTTTTTTTCAAATAATATCAGAATATCCGCCCATCCTAACCAGGTCGCAGCTAACACCAACACAATCAATAGAAGACTGAAAAGATTCTATCCCATGGACCTCAGAAGTGACTTAAATTAAAATTAAACTAGACTTAGTAGTAATAAAGGCATTTAGCCAACTCACTAGTTAAGGTATATTTAAACATGCGCTATATAGTTAAGACAATAAGCTGCAATAAAATAAAAAACCATAATAATACAATAAGAAATCTATAATAATTATAATAAATGTATATATATATTACATAAGTATAGTTAATAAACTTTTACTGCCCATCCAAAGTCTTTAAGTTTTATATTTCGATTAAAAATTATTTTTTTTAATAATTTAATTTATTTTATTAATTTTTCATTATTTATTTAATTCCTTCCGTACACGTTCTCTGTCTCTTTCAGCCATTTGAGACGGTCGCATGTGCCATCCCAAATGCCACATGCCTTGCATGCCACACACCAATAACAACAACAACAAAAACAAACTATTTTGAGCGCCCTCAAAAGTAGGCTATAAATGTTAAGGCCAAGCAATTGGTGTGCTGCAGAAGCCTTATGACGTGTTTAAAAGCCAAGTAGAACGCCATAAAAGTCGAGAGATGTGGGCAGAGATGTGTGTGTGAGTGTGAGAGTGTGTGTGTGTGAGTGTGTGTGTGTGAGTGTGTGAGTGTGTGTGTGTGAGTGTGTGAGTGTGTTAGTCAGTGAAGCATGAAACAGAGTTCTAAACAAGTAAGAAAACTCTAGTCGGAGGTACCCGACTAGGAGATCCCCTGAACCCCGTCCGAGCTGCGTTTTTAAATATATTCCGTATCTTGTATACATTACAAACTTATACAAAATTTAATTAAATCTAATCTTGCACTTTCACAATCAAAAAGAATTTTTTTTTTTAAAGAATATAATATAATTTTTAAAGAGTAACAATAATTTAATAAAAGAAAAAAATAAAAAATTAAGAAAAGACGACATAAAAATATCTGACATCGACGGGTCTCGATCCCAGATCTGCGCGCACGGCACGGCGTGCCTCGCTTCTAACAACACCACCACTACACTGCTTAGACAAGCAGTAGCAAATTTGAGAGTAAAGGCAGCTAAGAATTATAACAAAATTGAAGCAGTCAGCTGTTATTGTTGTGATTCTTAGAACAGACAAGAATGCTCGCATTCGAATGTCTCAATGTGTGTGCACATGTATAGAAAAAATGAAAACAGGGGTGGGTTTCTGGTCACATGTTGCAATTGACAGAACGTTTTGTTTAATTACTTTTGTGATACTTAATGGATTTCAATGAAATTTTCAGCATATGATCTACATATTATATTGAATATTTTTCAGTTGTATAAAATCGCAAACTCATTCACATATTGGCTATATTTGCAACTAACCTTCAATTTGAAAATTTTTGAAAATTTTTGAACCAATATCCAAAATCTAACAAAAACCGAAATTGTATAAAATATCAATGAAACTAAATGCAAAATTTGGAGACTCTAACTCCAAAGATGTATGAGATATAATTTATTAACTTCATTTCGATAAGGTTTTTAATCGATAACAAAAGAACGGGAATAGTTATCGATTTTCTAAAACAAACTCGATATGCGCGTGCTATACAGGGACTTCCAAAAAAAATTTCAAGTCTCTAGCTCTTATATGTTCTGATATCGACGCGTTCATACATACGGACAGACGGACAGACGGACAGACGGACAGACAGACAGACAGACGGACAGGGCTAAATCGACTCAGCTCGTCTCCCTGATCAAGAATATATATACTTTGTGGGGTCTGCCACGCCCCCTTCTGCCTGTTACATACATTTGGCAGCTTAACAAAACCATTATACCCTGATTTCCCATTTTCAATGGGTTCAGGGTATAAAAAACATATAAAATGTGAATGGCAACTACAAAGGCGTTGAAGCAATGTGAGAGGTAAGTGAGCGAGCAGGTGAGTGAGCAGGTGAGAGTGTCTGAGTGTTTGAGTGTGTGTGTGGGCCAACACCTGATTAGATTTGCCGCAATAATAATGGCCAAAGGAACAACAATTTCATACAATTTTCGTCGACATTTTGCATTTCATTTATTTCACATTTGCACTTCAAGCAGCAGTTCAGGGCAAATGGAGAAGTTGTTAGTTGGGAGTAGATTGTGGTCTCGGCAGGCGCTGGATTTGTTGGGCAGCTTGCTACCAAAAAAGTACATTTGATATGTACTTTTTTTTTTTAGAAAAATATAGAGAAACTTTCAAAATTCAATGAGCGCAACACGTGACGTGAGAATATAAACAGAATTTACAATAGATTCGACGTAGATGGTTTCGCCGCCCTCAATTGTGGCAGCCACGCTGCTGCAGATGTGTGGCATATCGCTGTTCATACGCCAGTCGCAGGATCAATGCCTGCCAGCAGCCACATCGTCGGTGGCCAAGTGCCTGTTCGGCCTGAGCCTGCTGCTGCTGTTGTGGCGCTGCGAAATGCTGCCCAAGCGCTACACAAACCACTATCCGCGCATCCACATCTGTGTGGAGCTGCTGGGCACCGTATTCATCTCGGAGCTGGCGATATTGATTGGCTGGTGCAGCTACGAACGACTTGTCCATCAGCTGTCCCATCTGCTCTGTCCGAATTGCCGCTGGTGTGGCCATTTTACACTCGGCATGCTGACACTCCTGCCATCCGGCCTGCTCCTATTTACATTGGCACCCGCGCAATGGCGCGAATTTGTGGTTCAGCTATTATGGCAGCTGCCACGGCCCGAGGCCGATGATTACCTGCTGGCATTCGCCCGCCAGCTGTCCAACTATGTGCGCGGAAGGGCGTGCGTGTTTCAATTGAAACGCGAGGATCGCTTGCGTGCCATGCAAGCCGAGCGCAACAGACAGCGCGACGAGCGCCAGCTGTAAATATTATTACGATGCATATGCAGAATGGAAAAGCAAACGCAACGGCAATGGCAATGGCAATCGCAGTCACAGTCGCAGTCGCAGTCGCAGTCACAGTCGCAATCAAAGTCGGAGTCGCAGTCGCTGTCGCAGTTGGAGTCGGAGTCGGAGTTGTAGTTGGAGTCGAAGTCACAGTCGCAAACGAAATCAGTATCGGAATCGTAAATTGTTTATTATGCACACAAATTTATGCCAACATCTGTTGTTGTTATCCTGGCCTCTCACATTTCACAGTCTCTCTTCTTTTTTTGGGTTGGGGGTTGTGGCCTTTTGGGATTCAGTTTTGTTTTTTTCTTTTCTTGTTAGCAACTTTGTTTGCTTTTAATTTTTTGCTTCGACTGCTGTTGTTTCTCTCTGCTCTCACTCTCCCTGTCTATCTGTACCTTTGCTCTCTCCCTCTCTCTCTCTCTCTCCCTCTCTCTTGGCCATTTTAATTTTCGTTTGCTGTCGCCGGCATGTTAGCCGCAATTGATTTGCCGTAAATTGTATTTTTAATCTGCCGACAGGCACTCCACACACACACACATTGTTCCGCTCGATTCGGCTCTTGTTTTTCTTTTACTATTTTCCATTTTCTTTTCTTTTTTGCTGGCTGTGGCCTTAATGAGTGTGCCAACGTTTTATTTATTTATTAGCTCACGCACCGAACAAAGGTAACGAATTTATGTGCCAAACTCCAACCAATTTCACAGCAATTTCACCAATTTTGAGCGGCAATAAATTGATGAATGGCTCGAATACTGATTAAATTGAAGTGGAAAGCGAAAAACTATTTAATAAATTATTTATAAAAAATTATAGTAATTATTAATCAATTATTATTAAAATTATATTTTTGTTGCTTATAAATAATAAATAAAATTTAGTTTTGAAAAATTTAATAAAAATATTAAATGTAATATTTAAATTCATAAAAAAAAGTCAATAAATATAAGATAGATATATAAATATTTCAGCAACAAGATCAAAATATTGAATGATATAAGAAACGAAAGAAGTAAATATTATTATTATTATATGTATATTTAATAAAATATTTTACTGAAATATTTATATATTTATTGATTTTGGTATTCATTTAAATTTGGTATTTAATAATGGTACATTAAATTTTTAAAATAATTTTTTTTTAATTTTTTTTATTAATTTTTTATACAAATTTTGTAAACTAATTTTTTGTTTATTTTTATATTTTAATGAACAAAAAACTGATAAAAATAAATTAAATAAATACTAGAATTTTGTATATCTTATACAGTCGAGTCCCGATAATTCGAAATGCAAGGGGATCAGTTTTTTTTCGATTTACACAGAAATTCAAATTATCGAGACTCGACTGTAACGAATTTTTTTCAAGGGGATAGAATTTGTTTCGATTTATCGCGATTATCGATTTAGCGGGGTACAAATTATCGAGACTCGACTGTATTTAAATATACTCATCTCTCCATAGTCAAAATTGTATTTATTTAACTCAGTCAAGAAAAACTAGTTAATTTAAATTAGGAACATTAAGGAAAATAAACAAAAATTGAAACAATATTCTGTGGAAAAAAAAATTATATAATAAATAATATAAAGAATATAAATAATTAATTTTTTTTTTTTTTTTTTAATTCATATTTTATTTGCGTCTAAAAAGAGTCCACGTCTTGGGCCTGCCAAATAGATAGTTATAGATAAGCATGTAAATATGTAAATAATTAAATGAAAGTTTTTTTTTCAAAACAAAAAAAGCAACTAATTTATAAATACAAATATGTTAACAATACTATTTCTTAAGTCTACTTCTACCTCTTTTAGCAACAAAAATATCTTTGAATTGATGAAAAATTTAATTTAATAAATTTTTAAAATTAGTGCAAGATTTTGGTTTTGTTCCAAAACGATATTTAAGGCAAAGAAAACTATATGCTTCCCATAAATCATAAATATATATAATTTTGTAAGTATTTCAAATAACTGAAAGACATTTGCTTTGGTGTAAAACTAAATTTAAATTAATTATCTATAACATTTATATAAATTGATTTCTTATTTATTACCAAAAAATTGATAATATTAATAAATTGATCATAATGTTATCACAAAATTTATATATATATAATTTTATAAATATTTAAAAATCTTTGCATTGCTCAAACAACATTTAGCTCAAAACCCTTCAGGCAAAAAAATAAAACAAAATTCAATACCAATTTGAAAGGCGCTAACGTTTCTCAAACCAACCCGCTTGGAGCAAACTAAACAAGTCCAACTTCATAGGCCTGTTTTCTGCATTTATTTGTAGATTTAGGTGTAATCGATTTAATTGTAAATTTTGCAAGAGCCGACATCAAAAGGCGACCCAGTTACCACTTACCAAGCACGAAAAAACATATTATTATTTTATTTTTGGCGTTGGCTAAACAAAAATGATTGACATTTGGCAAAATCGCATTAATGTCACTCATACGCCCTGTGTGTGTGTGTGTGTGTGTGTGTGTGAGGCAGCTGCTGTTGCTGTTGAGTAATTGAATTTGTGTTTGTGTTGATTTGATGTAACCTGCTCAAAGTCGAAGTGGAAACAGTACATTTAATATATCAGCATACCCAAAGCTACACACAAGCAACAAATAATAGCATGTTTCCCTCACATGCCCGCCGCCTCCGACAATCGTGTCAAGTTCGTTGTATGGGGAGCTCTGAGAGCAAGTTCAGCTTGGCATTCCATCAGGCACTCTGTATGTTTGCCTTGTTCTTTTTTTCCTTTCTTTTTTTTTTTTGTTTTGTCTTAAGACATTTATTTCATTGTTTGTCTTTTGCTGGGAATTTGATTAACTAGGAACTGCATGTCTGTCTCTCACTCTGGCTCCCTCTCTCTCTCTCTCTCTCTCTCTCTGTCTTGTGTACTACATGACGTATGCTTTATGTAAAAATACTTTTAGCAGCATTCGCCACAGGGAGTCGAGTATTGCATATCGCACACTTTATATTTTAACTGGGCTAACGCGTGTTGCGACTGATGCGCGCATAAAATCAACTTTCGAATAGAATTAAATTGTCAATGTGTCTATGACGGGAATGATATATGCATAATTACATCAAATGGAATTTCATTGAAATAGATAAAGCAACTGTGCATAATAAACAGTATAACTATGTGAAAGAGCATCTATAAAAGAAAATTCATTTTGAATATACTTGCTTAATAAGCTGAAGCCATTATAAAAGGAATAATTACTTAAAAGTATATTAATATAATAAATAAATAATTATAATAATAAAAATTTTAAAAATAATTTTATTTGTAAGTCTCATTAAATATATAAACATTGGATTAATTGTTTATAAAAAAGATTAAATAAAAAGTAAGACGAGCTTTTCTCACAAGCTTTTAATCTTTTCGCAAATTTTCATTATTATATGCTCTTCAGATAAATGATTTAATACAATTATTTTTAGATATTTATGAACAAACTAATCACGTCACATTTATGTGCTTTTTTATATAGCAAATAACTTATAAACTAATACATACCTTTCTTAGTTTCACAAAACTTTATAAACACACACAAGATAATTGGCTTGATTCACTAATAGCTTTGTCAAATATTGTCAATATTGTTCTTGAGCACACACGAAAAGACTACCGATCAACACAGCAGACGCGCACAGACTAAATGTTCTTATTTCTCACACTGCTTCACTAAGGCTAAACACTCAACTAAGATAATTGCGTTCTCATTATCTGTGTAACTCGCACTTTGCATATGCACTCTCAGCTGAACTAAATCAGTAGCGCACGAGCAATGGGCATACAATTTGCTTGGCCTCTCTCGCTCACACTTTTACTGTGTGCGTCCACTCAAAATTATTGCTGGCTGCAGTCCACCCATATCCAGCCAACTGATCCGTTGCTTGTGTCTGAGCGTGCGCTCTAAAATTAGGAAGTGCTCAGCTTAGTTTGAACTCAACTTGCTCTTTCACTCGCTCTGTGCGCCTACATGTGGACTCTATTTTTTATTGCTTTCTGCTCGCTCCGAGCAAAAGAATACACATGTGTGTGTGGTGAGTGTTGTGTGTAGAGTAGTGCAATATTCAAAGTCCTCAACTTAGTTTCTCGGTCACTCACTCATCTGTCTTTTACGATACAAGCTACTCTCTATGCCTGCTGTACTAGATTCTACAATATATATTGTTCTGCTCGCTCTGAGCAAACCAATGCATGTGCGTGTGTGTGTGTGGTGGATGTTGAGTTTAGTGCAATATTGGATGAGCTCAGCTTAGTTCCCACTCAGCTTTCTTTCTTACTCTCTCAGTAAGTTATGATCTGTCTGCGCCTGTCGCACCAAGCAAAGGCATGCTCACACGTGTGTGTATGACTGTTGAGTCTTATAATCTCAGCGACAGTTTACAGCTTTATGTTCTCTGCTCTTCTTTATACATATGTACATACATACATATGTACATATCTACATAGGTATGTATGTATGTATGTACAAACATTCTGTGTTAGGTTTTTTTTTTTATTCAATTTATTTGGAATTATAAACACAGTTTGTATTATGCTTTAATTGTGAATCAAAACTTATTCATTTATTGGCGCTCTCATGTCAGTTTCTCTCGCTTAAGACCAATGTCTTAGAGCTGTAAATACCAAAAGATCTAGCTGCCTCATCAAGTCGAACATCTGACAATAAGTTAGCCCCAAGCACTTAGATAATGCTCCACATGAAATGGCTGCAGCTTTCAGCTTATGCTCTCAACTTTTTCACACAGCAACAACAACAACAACGAAGCTTGTTATTGTTTAGCTTATTTTCAGCTATTTGTTTTAGTTGTTGTTGTTGCGGGCACTTGAGTTGCTTTTATTTTATTGAAGATTTGTATCAAAATGTCAACAGCTACGTATGTCAACAACGAGAACTGAGACGGAAATAAAAGCAAAATGGCAAAATGGCAAAAGGAGTTGCTCCTTTGATGTGGATTTTGTGCAGTTGTCTCAAGTTTTCCACTTGCCACAGCTACAGCTTCAGCTTCAGCTTCAGTTCCTTCCTGCTGCTCACTTCTTTCTGCTGCTTCTTCTATTATTTTCATTTTTTTCTTTTGGGCAACTCGAAGCAAACAAAATGTTTACTTAAAAAATTGCAGACATGCATTGCGCGCTGCTCGCTCTCTCTCTCTCTCTCTGCTCTCTGCTCGCCTAGCTTGCAGAATGTTGAAATGCGCATTTGCTTCCAGGGGGGAGGGAGGGAGAGAGGCACATAGGTCGGTCGGTCTTTGGGTGTTTTGTTAGCTGGAATTTACTGCAGTCACGACTCGGCGTCTGCGACACAAATACATTTAAAAATGTGCCAACATGTGTTGAGTGGGCGTTCAGGGGCGTGGCAGGGGTTGAGCACATTCGTTTGGCTAACAGCGTTGACAACTGGCAGCAGCAAGAGGCAGCAGGAATTAATAAACTAAGCCAAGTTGACATTACGTACGAAATTTATGGTCACCAAAAGCTTAGCTAAAATATTTACATAGATTTTAAGTACAATTGATGCCAAGCAAATACTCAATTCCAAGTGCAAATAAAGTAATGCATTTTCATGTTCAATTTAAGCATAATAAATAAAAGTGTTTCTAAGTGCAAGGAAAGAAAAAAAAACATAAGCGCAGCTAACCAAAGCTCTTTTCAATATGCATACAGAGCTATAAATAGATAAGAATGTATGAAAAAGAGAAGAGATCATAAAGCAAACGTACGTAAGTATGTGTGAGAGTGGCTCTAAATTTTAACGGATTTTGGCAATCTTATAAAAACTTAACTCTCTCTCACACACACACACATATAAATTCCTTTGCTCTGAGAGAGCTGAACAATGAAATATAGAATCTACAGCAGGCATAGAGAGTAGCGTGTATCGTTACAGACAGCTGAGCGAGTGAGTGCGAAAGAAAGATGACTGGAAACTAAGCTGAGCTCATCCAATATTGCACTTCTATTAACTCAACACACACACATATGTACATATATTCCTTTGCTCGGAGCAGAAAGCAATAAAAAATAGAGTCCATAGGTAGGCGCACAGTAGGCATAGAGCGCAGCTTGAATTGTAACAGACAAATGAGCGAGCAAGTGAAAGAGCAAGTTGAGTTCAAGCTAAGCTGAGCACTACCTAATTTTTGAGCGCGCACACACAAGCAACGGATCAAATGGCCGAATATGGGTGGACTGCAGCCAGCAATAATTTTGAGAGAATGCACTCAGTAAAATTGTGAGTGACCAAGAAACTAAGTTGAGCACTTTGAATATTGCACTACTCTAAACTCAACACCCACCATGCACACGCACACATGTGTATTCCTTAGCTCGGAGCGAGCAGAAAACAATAAAACATAGTGTCTACAGGTAGGCGCACAGAGCTCATAGAGCGCAAACCTGGATCGTAAATGGCAGATGAGCGTGTGAGTGGGTGAGAGCAAGATGCGTGGAAACTAAGCTGAGCACTTCCTAATGTTTGAGCGCGTACACACAAGCAATGGATTAGTGGGATAAATATGTGTGGACTGCAGCCTGCAATCATTTTGAGTGAACGCACACAGCAGTGTGAGCGAGAGAGGTTACAGAAATTGTATGCCCATTGCTCGTGCGCTACTGATTTAGTTCGGCTGAGAGCACATATGCGAAGTGCGAGTTGCATAGATAACGAGAGCGCAATTATCTTAGTTGAGTGCTTTGCTTAGTGAAGCAGTGTGAGAACCAAGACAATTTAGTCTGTGCGCGTCTGCTGTGCTGATCGGTAGTCTTTTCGTGTGTGATTATGAAACTATTATTATATATTATTTTCTGTTTCTAAACTTTTGTCTATAATTGTTTTGCATACAATATTATTTTGAAGTATTGGCAAAACATTTCTTAAATGGAGAATGTAATAATGGAGTAATATGTATTTGTCAATAAGTATTTGATACGCATTTACTTAAAACTAATACGATTTGCTCAACATGATTGCCAAATGTTGTTGAATCCTTTATTTATTTATTTTTTTTTTTGTATTCTTGTATGTTTCCTGGTTTTTGGTTGTGGTCAAGCATATGGCACACAGCAGAACACAACATAGCACAGAACACAACAGCACGACAGGCTGACCAACAGGAGTTAACAACAACAACAACAAGAACGACAGCAGCAAAGGGACAACAATCAAGTGAAGGAGCCTAAGCAAAAAGTTGTTAGCCAATTTAGTAAATGTCCAGTGTTTGTGTCTGTCTCTCTGTGTGTCTGTGTGTGTGTTGAGCTCGTTTGCCGCTTTGTGTGCTTTTTGTGTGTTTCGTATTGAATAACAAATTATTTGTGGCATATGTTTAGAAGCCGCAGCACAACTTGCAGACAGACAGGCAACAACAACAACAATCAAGTGAGAACCCTAAATGCTCAGTTATAATTTAGGCCTGTTTGGTTAGCAAAAGTTATAGATCAAAGTTAACTAAATTAAGTCGCAGTTAAATGCCTCAATTGCCATTGATATCTGCATTAGTTGAGCTGAAGCTTCAATTTCTTGCTAGAAATGCTTTGCTCTGCTTCAGTTTGGTTAAAGTTTTTTTTAGGGGATTTTCTTCTTCGTTTTTTTTTTTCTCTTTTTTTGGTTTCCGTTTTGGCCTGTCACGCTTGCGGGGATTAGCAAAAGGCTCTCTGCGCTCTCTGCTACGTGAGTAATTTTTCAAAGCATTCAGCTACACACACACACACACACACAGACACATTCACACAGACAATCCATAGATATAGTTGCCTGCCAATCGTTATGAAGTCAAAGAGAACCAAAAAAGAAAGAAGAAAAAGAAAAGATCAAATATTTAGAATTGAGCATATACGATTGGCTAGATGACCTGTAAAAATTATATTTTTAAGAAAAATGTGTATAGAAATAATAAATAATAAAATACAAAGCTTAAAATTAATGTCATCCGAACTGTGTTCAAAATTCATTAAAAATTAACACTGTTAATAAATTATTTAGTCAAACAAATATATTTTTTCGTATTTATTATTAAAATAAAAAATTTATTCTTACATGAAAAAAATTTTTTTTTTTAATTTTAATATTTTTAATAATAATTAAAATTTAAATATGTATTTGTAAAACTAAGTAAAATCTTATGGGAGACGTCTGAAATTTCAAAGATTTCTGCAAATTGAATTAATTAACAAATATAAAAATAATAAATTGAATCAAATTTTTATAAAATATATTTTATAGTATTCATGTTTTCATACTTAAATTATTATATTTTAATAATTATGCTTATATAAAGATAAAAAAATAAATAAAAATTTAAGAAAGCATTCGTAATAAAAAAATAATTTAAAAATCTCAAAAACTTTGGCATAAATTTAAAAAATAAATATTAGAAAAAAATGTGTTTTTTAATATATAAATTAATAATTTAAAAAAAATGTATTTAATCTTTCATTAATTTAATTAATTATTTCTCAAACAATATATATAAACTGAGAAATATTTTTATAGCTTTTTCTTACTAATAATAATTGACATCAGCCAATCAATATACCCTCTAAACCTTCTTCTGACAGGGTAATCGCTCAATATTTTTTGAAGAACGTTGAAAAATTGCACAAAGCGAGAGAGAGAGAGAGAGAGAGAGAGAATGAAACGTAATACAATTTGTAGGCTCTGGCGCGCTTTCTTCATTAGGAATTTTATTTCTGTTTTGGCCAGCGATAAAAACGAATTTATTGCCGCAAGTTCAAAGCATTTTGTGAAGTAACATTATTATATATATATATCCCTCTCCCTCTCTCTTATATCTTCTTTTTTATTTTATACTTTTTAGCCAATTGCGACGCTTGCTGCATTTTCAATTGCATTTAATGTGCATTTTTGTTGGGGTCGCCGCTCGGCGCTGCGCCATTTTCCAATTTAGCGCAAAAACTCGCACAAAGCATTTAATTTTCACATGACTTTTCTGAACTCAAACGGCATATTTTAGACTTAGCGAACTTGGTCGCTTGAATTGCGCTGAGTAGGTGGCATGAAACGCAATTAGACCTTGTTAATTGTCTGTAATTGGGCCAGTGCGAAAGGTAAAAAAGGTGAAAGCTTTTCGCCACAAATCAAACAGAGCTGCTCAAAGTGCTTCCTAATGGAACAATTGACGTAAGGCAACAAATCAAGCAATTAACCAAAGTAATTGTTGTAAATAATTACAACAATTGATTAGTGCAATGCATTAGTATTAAATCATCTATTGGAATTTAAATTTATATTAAAAATATTTTTATTATTTTTTATATATTTTATTAAATGGCAAATTTTGATATTAATTAATTTTAAAAAATATATTTGTTATATATATAATCAGCTAACTGTATTTGAATAACAATTAATTCAAAATAAAAACAAAATTTTCAATACATTTCCTCACAATTAAACAAATATTTTTATATTCTTGAAGATAATCCAGTTTAAAATAAAAAAATAATAAATATATATTTAAGAGAATATAAAACCAATTTATATTTATAAATTAAATATATAAAAATATTTATATAATATGAATTTATTTTATTTACATATTTGTCTTACAAGAAAGAATATTTTGCTTGGAATATAATTTTTCAATCCAATTTTCATCTACAAATTTGAACATGCTTTTGAAACCTTAAAGGTTGGAAAATCAATGAGTTTCTATTCACTTCGAGAATTTTCTATATATTTAACTCTAGAAAACTCATCAAAAATAACTGCCTTACAAAATTCTGTTTTTGTTTATTTATAAATATAAATAAAGTTCAATAAAAATATACAAAAAAATTTTAATTATTAAAATTATATTGATAACAAATTTTAATAATAAAAATAATAATAGTAATATTCATATAATAAATGTGCTTATATATTATTATAATCATATATTTCAAAGCTGCTTGAAAAAGAGGTTGTGACTTCGGCGGAAAACGTGGGATCTGGACTCAGACTGGACTAGAGCACATAAAACGACTCCAACTTGAAGGTTAATGCGGAATAACAAATTATTCCCAGTAGTGCTGTAAAACTATCGATGGTTGCAACGTTCAATAGTTTCGATGGTTTTACAACAAATATTCAATAGTATTCGATAGTACTATCGAAAATATTTTCAACTTCAAAAACAAACTAAATAAATGCATATTTAACAATAAAAATAAACATTTTAATAAACATTTCTTTGGAAGTAATTTAAAAGGGAGCAAGTATTTGGGACAAGTCTTTTAGTATGTTGATTTCGTCAGCTGTAAGAGGCTGAGGCGCATTCGGACAAGCTTAGAAGTGTTTTATTGATTGTTTCATGTGTTTCTAAGACTCTTTCAATCATTAGGAATGCACTGTTCCACCTTGTGGCAACTTCCTGTTTTAGACTATATTTAGTTTCCATCAGTTGAGAATCTTTAAATTTCTTATGAGCAATCGTGCTACTTTTAAAAAACGAGACAATGGAAGTATATATATAATTATATATATTAAACAAAAATAATAATAAGTATATTTTTAAATTTTTAATAATAATAATAAAATTTTACAAATAATTTAAATTAATAAATAATATCTATGAAAATGTTTGTAATCTTTTTTTGATTTACAAAATAATATAAACATGATTAATGACCATTTTCATATTTTCTTCAACATGGATTTGGTAGATTTTAAGTAAAATAATAATATATAAAAAAGAACTTATTTAATTTATATAATAAAACAATTATAATCTTAATTTTTGTAATATTTAACTATAATATATATAAAATACAATAAACTTAATAATATTTAAACATTTTCATATTTTCTTTAACCTGGATTTTGTAGAGTGTAAAGTAAAATAATAATATATTTTAAAAAGACACATAATAATTTTTATAATAAAACAATTATAAATTAAAATTTTCTAATATTTAATAATAAAAAATATATAAAAAAACTTAATACTTAAACTAAATAATATTTAAACAATTATAATTTAAAATTATGTAAGACTTAACTAAAATATAAAAATATATAAAATTATTTATATAAAATTTAATATTTAAACTGAATAATATTTAATATTTTTTAATTCATTCATATGCATGCTTCAAGCTTTATTTAATTAAAACACACATAAATATAATTTTTTTAATTTATTCAAAAATTCTAGAATATACAAAGTCAAATTCAATTTTGATCAAAGTCAGAGACAACCCCAAAAAATTCTATGCAAATTTCGCAACATTCAGCGGCCAAGTGCGAGCCGCAACTGAACTTTAATTGGGCGCTGCTCGGACCTTTATAAGCCGTGCGCATAGCCAATAAGAAAAGCGCGTTTCATTTCTAAGCTGCACGGGATTGGCGTGGGCGGCCTTGGGGGTTGTTGAGAGCGAAAGCTGAATGTAGAACAAATAAAGCTCAGCAGCAGAGCTTGCAAGCTTAACATAGCTAAAGCTTTGCGCAGGGACAAATTTACCAGTATTTAGCAGGGAAATTCAGGCTTTAGCTTTAGCGTTAACATTCCTGTTAGTTAACACTAACAGTGGGGTAACTGTTTAAGAGTTAAGTTCAAGAGAGCAGAGACACTTAACAGCTATGTTAGCTGTAACATGCGTGCTTAAGAGAGTGACAGTGCGTAACAGTGGGGAAAACTGTTAAGCTGAAGAGCTGCAGCAGCAGCAGCAGCAGCTTTGCTAACAGCGCAAAGTAAGAGTGTGCAAATGTTAAATGCTAATTGGATTTAGACACTTAACAGTTTAGGTAAAGTTATTTATGTTATGTGTAGCATGAAACTGTAAAGCAGTTGCTTTTGCCTATTAGACCAATTGGATATGTGAATGTTTAGCGTTTTCAATGCTGTAAAGCAGTACCAATTGCCAATAAGACCACTTGGTCATATACAAGTTTTACTTTTAAGACTGTAAATCAATTGCAATTGCAATTGCCAATTAGACCAATTGGCCCAGTAAATGTTTGGCTTCTTAAGTTACTTAATTTAGTTGATAAGCTGCTTAGCTGTTTATTATGCTGCAAACAATAACGGCAACTTCAATGGCCTAAAAACATATCGTTTGAAACGCTTGGCTTTGTGGTTAAAACCAAATTAAGTGGAATTAATGCGGCTACCTCTGACTTTTCACCTGTGCAACCGCACAGAGACAAGCACACACACAGAGGCAGAGTCAAACAGAAAAAGCCCGAAAAGGACTGGCAAGCCTTTGTGTAATGCGTTTTCGGTTTCGCTGTTTTTGACATTTGAGCGCTTCTCGTGTGCATTAAATATTCAACACGGCCTGAATGCCAGCAAAAAGGCCGAGCACATTCATATGAAGAGCAGACAAACAGACAGACAAAGAGAGAGAGACAGAGATAGCATGAATATACAAAGATATTTATGTAGATTTTCATACTAAAAATAACTTGAATTGAAATGCGTGCGCACAAATGAAAAGCAATTGAAAATAATTAAAATAAAATAAAAACTTCGCATGCAAGAATTTTCTGCTCCCTTTTTTTTTTACACAAAATATGAACTCACCTTTCACTTGGCTGTCGCCAACCAGCTGCACTCTCTACACATCTCTCTCTCTATATATATTTAGAGCTACTTCCACTTCTGACTTGTTGTATATGTTTGGAAAAAAGCAAGGAAAAACTTTATGCCAGACGCTCCACCCACAAGTGAAGTGCGACTCCAGCCCACGCCCAGCTCCAACTGAGCTCGTGGGCAAGTGGCGTCCTCTCAAGTGGATTCACGTGCAAATTCTGTTTGCCACAGTTAAAGAAATATTTCTGCCAAATATTTTTATAATTTCCTTTTTGGATAGAAAATTTGCATTTTGTTGCCAGCCATTTCCGCTTTGCCACTTTACCATTTCCGGTCTTCACGTGCCATAATTGCGAGTCCTTTGCCCGCATTCCAATTGTGTGTATTGCATATACATACATACACACACACATACACATATATGTGTGTATATGTATGTGGCTTAATGCGATTTCAGTTGATTTTCAATTCATGTCAAATAAATTAAGCGATTTCAATTTGCCTTCACATTCGCTTGCGCCAAAGCATTTAGCATATGTCAGAATTTTCATTTGTCTTTCTCTCTCTCTCTCTCTCTCTCTCTCTCTGTCTCTCTCGCTCGCTCTCCATTGCTTTGCCTGTAATAAATGAATTTTATTTGAAATTTGTATGTGAATATCGAGTTTTAAAAAATTAAATTGATAAATATAATTAAATATAAATATTTAAGTACATTAAAATTAGTTATAAATTAACTTTATAACTAATTAATATATATAATATATTTAATTATATTTATCAATTTTATTTTTTAAATCTATTTTTATTAAATATATTTTAAATATATTATATAAAAATATTATATATTAAATTTGATATAATATATCATATTATTAATTTGTTTTTATTAAATGTATATTAAATATAACATACAAGGTGCAATTCAAAAGTTCCAGGACTTTTTAAATTTCGCGCTTTCTAGTGGCGCCAAAAAAAGTCATTTGATAATCTTCTTGATCGTGCAAATCGTTGTATTCAGTCCGAAGGGGACTATTTCGAAGGCGACCAATAAAATTTTTGCCAAAGAAAATCTATTTTTTATTTTTTTTATCAAACTTTTGGAACTTTTGAATTGCACCTTGTAAAAATATAATATAAGGTTGTCAAAAAAGTCTTGCGGTATTTTTATTGAATTTTCAATTGTTCATAAAATTGGTTATAATAATGCGATTTAAGTCAAATATGCGCCGTTTTGTTCGATGACGAGTTCCCAACGAGATGCCAACTTCATAATGCCCCTCTTATAGAAGCTCGCTTCCCTATTGTCAAAAAACTCGGAGAGCAAATTTTCACAGGACTCTCTTGTGAACAACTTCCGACTACCAAGCTCGTTCGCCATGGACAGAAATAGGTGGTAATCACTTGGTGCGAGATCCGGACTATACGGTGGATGCAAAAGAACCTCCCATCCGAGCTCCCGGAGCTTCTGGCGCGTCACCAAAGATGTGTGTGGCCTGACGTTGTCCTGGTGGAAGACAATTCGGCCTCTGTTGATCAAAGATGGCCTCTTCTACATGAGTGCTGCATTCAAGCGGTCCAGTTGTTGGCAGTACAGGTCCGAATTGAGCGTTTGGCCATAGGGGAGCAGCTCATAGTGGATGATTCCCTGCCAATCCTACCAAACACACAGAAGAACCTTCCTGGCCGTCAATCCAGGCTTGGCCACCGTCTGGGCAGCTTCACCGCTTTTCGACCACGACCGTTTGCGCTTCACGTTGTCGTAAGTGACCCACTTTTCATCGCCAGTCACCATCCGCTTCAAAAACGGGTCGATTTTGTTGCGATTCAGAAGCTATTCGCATGCATCCATACGGGCAAAAATGTTTTCGAGCTTCTTTTTGAATCCAAGCTTCTTCAAATGGTTTATAACGGTTTGATGACTTATGCCCAGCTCTTGGCCGATGCTACGGCTGCTACTATGCCGGTCTCTTTCGATCAATTCAGCGATTTTATCGCAATTTTCGACGACAGGCCTTCCGGACCGTGGCGCATCTTCGATCACCTCTAATTTTAATACACATATATTTTGTTTTTTTTAATTTTAAAAAACATTTATGCATTGTTTAGCTTTGTGAAAATCGCATTGAGAGTTGTCTGACTAAATCAAAAATCCGAATTACTCATATTTTCTTTATACATTATTCGCATCTAAATGCCAAATGAAGTGAAGCTAGCTCAAGAAACGTGTGAGGTATGGCTTAAGAGTTTCGACCTATTATTTTGAATAAATTTAGGTATTACAGAAGTATTGGTGTTTTACAAGGATAATTTAAGAGGACCTTACCCTTGTCCTCTGTGACATATGGCATATAAAATGGAAAATTCATTTGCAAGAAATAGTATAACATGAACATGAGGGGGGAACATTTGTATTAAACAAGTAAGAAAGTTGCAGTCGGGCGTTATCGACTGCCGAATATTCATTCCCGGCTTAAACGCTATCAGCTTCCTTTTTTGATTAGCCACGCCCCCAATTGGTAAACATATGTATATAATTTTGGGCAAATCAATAGAGAAGGTCAACAGTAATTTAGTCGTTAAATTTGGAATTTCTAGCTCTAAAACTAGAGAAGATACCGTTTTACCAGATTTGCCACGCCCTTAGTGGGCGTAGATATATCCGCCATATCTTTGTGAGCTTGGGTTGCCAACGCGAGTCAAATTTCAACTCTATAGCTCTAAGAGCGCTGAAATGGTTTGCGTTCATACGGACGGACGGACGGACGGGCAGACGGACGGACATTGCACAAAACCAATATACTCATTTCACTTTCATGAATGAGTATAAAAACCCGCTTATATATTCATTTTGAACACTTAACTGTTATACCATTTTCACCATTAAAATCAATGTAATTTCCACACACTTTGCTTCGAAAACAATTCCATTTGCTGCTATTTGTAAAAGGTCTTTAATATTTTAATTGGCAACAATAAGTATAATTAACATTTAAAATTATCAAGGCAACATAAATTGTTTGGCGCTCATAAATACAAATGCCCAGAGAGCGAGAGAGACAGAGAGAGAGAGAGAGAAAATGAGAGCGAGCAAGGACATGGCAAAAGGATCTGCGCCGTTTGGCCTCGTTCGATGGCGAGGCGTATAAAACAAATATATCAAACTGGCAAAAGGCATAAATGTTGCATAATTTAAATAAAATTGCATTAATATGTTCTTGAAAAGGGACACAGCACATACACACACACACACACATTCATACATACATACATACATATATGTGTGTATATATATGTATATATATCCTTGCAAGCTGCGGCAACAGTCGCGCCTGCCTGAGCACAGTTTCAGATGCCACAGACAGCGTCGACTTCTCCTGGTTATGGCCCATAACTCATCGCAGCCACAAACACAAACACAAACATTACCCAACTGGCTCACACGCTCACTCACACACACACAGTCACACACAGTCACACACTTGTCCAGCAAATTCACACCAAAATCAAAAAGCAATAATGATGCTCGAAAAGTGAACAAGCAAACCATTTCACATATACGAGCTGTATCAGTGTGTGTGTGTGTGTGTTTGTGTGTGGGCGTGTTCATGCAGTTAACGTGTGTTTGTAACTCCCGAACAGCCGCTGCCAGCGCTTTGCAAGTTTTGTAGTATTTGTCGTTATAAATTTGACATCAATTGGCGCAGCGGGCGAGCGGCGAAAGGACCAAAGCGGAGACAACGATTCCAACTGTTTTATTGCGGTAAATAAATGTCTACAGCGGGAATACATGTATGTATATATATATATATATATATATATATATATATATATATATATATATATATATATATATATATATATATATATAAATTTATATAAAATATGTAAGGAAATTAATACTGATATATTATATTTTTATATTTTTTTATATTATTATATAAATAATATAAAATATATAAAAAAAAATTAATACTAAAAATATATATAATGCAAATCAAAATTTGCCTCTTTTAAATATTTTAATAATACAAAAATCTTTTATTTGCTTTTATATATGTAAATTTTTTTTAAATATAATATTATATAATTTAAAAGAAGATTTTAAAAATATTTAAACAAGTACTTTGAAACTTTTAAAAAATATTAAAATTTATTTATTTATTATGAATTTTAATATTTTATTAAAATATATATAAAATTATTTAAACATTATTAAAGTTTATTTATTTATTAAAGTTTATTTATTCATTAAAATTTATTTAAATATTATAAATTTTAATAGTTTTTAAAATTTTCAAAGTACTTATTAAATTTTTTTTAAATTTTCTACTAAATTATACTTTTAAATTATATTGTTTTTAAACAAATTTATTTTTTACATTACGTTTTCAGTACTCATTTCTTTATATATTTTATATAAATATAATATATATCTGTCTATCTATTTGATTGCTGCAACGTTTTTTCAATGTTAAAAAAAAAACAATTACAATTCTTTGACTACTACATAATTATTGTATTCAAATTTCGCGGCAACTGCTTGCAGACAAACACTGATAACATAAGACTCATTGTGCAACAGGACTTTGACGCAGCCCTGCTGCGCTGACTCAAAGGAGCTTAATAAAAATTCTATTGTGCAGCCCTCATCCATGCTTTGGCGCCAAAAAATATAAATTTGCATTTAAACTCATGCATTTGAATGTAAGCAGTTTACGTGAACGGCTAATGCCACTAAAACTGCAAGTAAACAGCGCTCTACACAGAGGAGTGCTAATATTAGCAAGCAGTGTGTTGTAGCATGTTGTAGTTTTGTTGACAATTGTGCAAGCAGTGTACGGTGGTTTGTGTATTAGCTGAGGTGCTGCTCCAAACTGTTCTGTTTGCTTAGCACTCAACATTTACACGAAATTATAGCAGGTAAGCAACACTGCTGCAGTAAACTGCTTTTGAGCAGTATAACGTGTTTTTAAAAAGGTTTCAATTCAATTCAATGCTTTGAATAAATAATGAATATTAAAAGATTTTAAAAATTAAATAAGTGTAAGAAATTAAATAAATTTAAAAAAATAAAATAAATAAATTTATAAAAATTAAATAAATTAAAAATATAAACTAAATTTTAATAAATTTCAAATGTTAAATGAAATAAACAAATTTTTATTTTAAATACATGTTTTTAAATTAAATGAATATCAAAATACTTTGAAAAATATTATTTTTAAAATTTTATGTTGTATAAATATTTAATACTAAAATAAATGAAATATAAAAAAATGTACAAAATTTTTAAAATTCTCAAGATTGGCAATATTTAAAAAAAAATCAAAAATGAAAAGAATTTGTAATTATTGATATTAAACAAAATTTTAAAAAAGGTTAATATTATTGATTTAATAGTTTTTTTTATGACTTAACTTTATTTTATTGGGCTTCATTTTAACTATAAAACTTAAAAACCTTTTTTGGTGCTGAATAAATATTTTGTATTATAAAAAAATGAGATACATCTAAAAAATAAAAGAAATTAAAAAAAAAATTAAATAAATTTTTAAATATTGACGTCAAGATTGATTTTAAAATATTAAATATTAAAATTTTTTGTCCAATTTAAATAATTTTAAAAATTAAAAAAAATGTTATAATTTTAATAAATTTAAAAATTAAATCAATTTTGTAATATTGATATTAAACTTAATAATTTTGTTCATTTAATGTTGATCAAAAAATGTATTACAAAAATATTTGAAATGAGATACATTAAAAAAGTCAATAAATTAAAAAAAATGAAATATTTATATTTTTTTAAAATTATTTATTTTAAGGATTTAATATTCTTAGGTAAGTGAATTCTTTCTTTGAATACATATTTTTAAGATTTACTGCATTTATATATATTTTTTTTAATATATAATTTTTACATTTGCTTTTTTATATCTAAAAATTGTAATACAAATGAATGTATTTCAATGTTTTTCCGAGACATATATATGTTCTTGAATAATCTACTCAGTCAATCAACTAGAATAGTTTATCTCTAACTCAATTAGTTACGCATAGCTGAGCTTTTTCTCTTTTCTCGCTCAGATTTCAACTGCTGCCAGTTGCTATAAATCACTTTTATGGCACGCCAACTTATTGCCACTTGCAGTCTCCACATGTTGCATGTTGCAACATCTCAGCTGCGGCCTCGCCTCGCCGCCCCACATCAAATGACGTGTGAAATGCTCTGCATGTAACCTGATGCTAATGCTGTCTATGACAGCCAGTCGGGCCCAGTTGCAGCTACTTAAGCAGAGCAGCTCTGCAGCAGCAGCTCCGTCGCTTTAAGGGCAAACGATTTTTCAATTTCACGCGGCTCGCCGAAGGACATCAACAAGAGTGCAGGCAACTGGAACTTCAGGTGTGCAGCTAGCAGGTGAAAGAGGAAGCTAGAGGACAATCGTTAGGGTTGCCAGCATGTCAGGCCACAACTTTGCTGCATTTTGGCCATGCTCGTCACGTTTTTAGCCACTTTTTGGGCGACAGACGCCGCGTGAATCGCGTGCAGACACAAATACCCTAAAACGGCGCACGTGTGTGCATGTGCAACTGCCACGCCCACTTCGCCTGCCTGTCCACACATTCAAGTGCATTTCGAAAATTGCAAATAATTTTTTATAATATTGTGCACAATGGAATTTTATTCCACTTGCTGCCGCCATTAGAAGCGCCTCGTTGGGTTATTATTCAATCAGCAGTGCGGCGCTACAGTGTTGCCTGGCTAACGTGAATGGAGTTTTACCTTTTAGGCAAATTAAGTTGCCTCGCCCACACAATTAAATGGCTAACGAATTGCGCGCGCCAACTCCAAGCATAAATTATTCAGTTTATGGGTGCGTCTCATGCAGGCCACACTGTAGCTAATTACGTTTACTGTACCAACACATAATTACAATTGGCACATTTTATTGTTGACTTTATGCGAGAAGTTTCTCTCTCTCTCTCTTTGTTTTGGCCTTAATTTTGTAAGTGTTTTTTTCGGTTTTGGCAGCGCTTTGCCCAAACTTTTCACATTTCATCTAAAGTTTATTTTTTTGTGCTTGGCCAATTTATGCCGACAGTTGTGAAAATTATGCAAATTTTTATTGTTGAGAAAAGTAGTTCCACAGCTAATATTATAGCCATATTTATTTGGCATATAATAAATTAGGTTGATTGCAAAAATCTAGTTTTGCTTGTGAGAAATATGTTTATTATATAAACATAAAATATATAAATTTGTAAAATATGTTTATGTTATGTTTATTAAATGGCCTATTCACTGAGTGTTTTGCCAAAGGGAGGGTCTAAAGTGCTAGAGTAAAATGAAATGAAAAAAAAAATAAATGTCAAGTCTCTAGCTGTTATAGGTTCTGAGATTGACGTTTTCCTACATACGGACAGACGAACAGGGCTAAATCGACTCAGATCGTCTTCCTGATCAAGAATATATATACTTTATGCTGAGAGCCAACAGCAAATTACCGTATAACATCAAAGCCGTCATCTACAAGGCTATACATAGTAGTGCCTACCTTTCAATATTGAACGCCTTTATGGGGATCTACGGCACGGACATCTATAAACAAAATCAAAATAAAGCACTACGAAAGTGGACTGGAGCTAACTGGTTTGTGAGAAACTCAGTGCTACACAGGGATCATGAAATTCCCACAATCGCAGAACTGATTGGGCGATTAGACTTGCTGCGCATCCAAATCATCCCGCAGCTAATCTGGCCTGCAACAATAACAGGTGAAGACTAAAAAGACTACATCCTTGGGATCGTCGGGGAACCGTCTGATCTTTAAATATTATAGCATAGCTTAGAATCAATACTAAATTAATAATTATGATGTATATACCGGCATACTGGCCCACTCAGTAGTCAAGAATTAGAGCTAAATGCGCTATAGAGTGGTAGACAATAAGCTGCAACAATGAATAAATTAATAATAATAAAAAAAACTTATTTATATATAATATTAAACACCTAAAGAAGAGAGAATGATAAGCTTATGCTTTAGCTAACAATTAATAAATATCCATTACTATAAACTCTGCCAAATTTCAGTATATTCGTGAATTGTTCTCTTCAAACGTTTCACTATTATTTATTTATTTATGTTTGGATTTTTCAAGAATTCCAAACCTGACTCAAAACAAAAATCTAGCGATCCTCATGGCAGACTTAGCAAGGCTTAATGCCAAAAGCTTGCAGAGTTTAAAGACTGTCTCAACTTAAAGCCAAAAGTGGCGACGAGCTTCAAACGTATTTGGATGCCTGACAGTGTTTAAATGCGGCTGGGACAGCGGCAATGCTGAAAGAGCTAAACTTACTTCCGTATACTAAGCTCCTAGAGCGCTATATTTGGCAGCCCCAGCTGAAATCAATTCCGAATCATTCATTTTTTGTTAATATTGATATTGACATTGATGTTGATCGAAGATACCACTAGATAGTCTTTTAGTTTATTATGCTTCTAAAAGATCGCTGGACGGATTTGAACACTTTCCAGAGCAATATTTGCTCCAGCTAATGCAAGCTAGCAGACAACCTGCACGCTTGGCTCGGCCTTTTCTTCTATTCGCTGCATTCAGCAATTTTGATAATATTTAAATGCTTAATAAATATAATGATCACGATAATAAATCATTTTTTATTATATTTCTATCTTTGATTATCATGCATGCCACCATCATCTGCTTTATTCGCCCACCTTCAAGCCGTTAATAAACTTCCACAAATTGCTCGCATTAACTTCTTTTGTATGCTTCTATTGATTCAATGGCAACCCTTAAATATTTTTCTGCTCTTTTCCTTTGCCAGCTTATTGAACATTTTATTTAAACACGCGAGTCCATTACTCGTGCAACCAACTCCAACCCTCCCCTGGGCACAACTGCAACAATACATCATCATTTACGTAGCTTATAAATTTTATAGAAATCTCCAAAAAAAAAAAAAAGAAAACAAAAAGCCACAAAGAAATAGGAAAAGAAGAACTGCAAATACTTTAAAAATCGAGCAGAGAGCAGAGAGGCTCGACTCGATTGAAATGTAAAAACCACAAAACAGAACGAAAAGGCAGCAGCAAGGCAGACAAGGCGCAGAGGGTGCTGAGGGTGTTGAGGGTTCAAAGGACAACACACTAAAAAGCAGGCAAATTTTATTTGCATGTGGCTTTTCAATTCGTCTAAGAACATAAAACGGACCAAAAAGGAGGGTTTTTGTTGTTGTTTTTATTTTTGGTAGGGAAACCCTTTCGATGATGCAAAAATAAAATAAAGCTGTAAAAATAGAACAGCACAACAGGGAGAGAGACACACAGAGAGAGAGGGGGGGAGACAGAGGGGCACAGACTGAGCTGAGGCCGAGCAAGCGGAGGCGCGGCGTCTTAACAATTTCCTGCCAACTTCTGCTTCATTGCATATTTCCGTTTCCGTCCGTGTTTGTCTGTCTGTCGCTTGTCTCCATATGCCCTCTCTCACTCTGCCTGTCTCTGTCTCTGTCTGACATCGTCTGGCAGCACACATGAGCACTGCGAACTGGGAATCGTGAGCTGAAGTTGTGAATAGCGACGACAGCCTCAACAAACATTTTTTTCTTTCTCTCTCTTTTTACGATTTGCAATTATTTTTGCTCATTTCAGCAGAAGCAAACATTTCCTTAAGGACAACTAAAGCACCAGACGCGCCAACTATGCCAGAGCGAGAGGGAGGTAGAGGGAGAGCTAGAGTTAGTGAGTGAGTGAAGCTACAAAGTTCTTACAGCTGTCCTTCACATTACAATTTACATAAGTTGATACACAGCAGTTGATATTTTTCGACTTGTTTCCTAAGAACCTTTGGACGCACCGCCCTCTACCACCCGCTCTATCCCTACCACTGCTGCCTCTCTAACATTTTCTCTGCTGAGTTATTTGTCCGCTTGAGCAAAGTTCTTGAGCAACGCTCTGAGCAGTTTACATGAAAAGCATTTTAACTGCAACGAGGCGAACGACATAAATCGGCATTGGCAACATCATCCCAGGCCCTGACTCTGCTCCTGCTCCTGCCCCTGTTTACCTTCCCCACCTTCCGTTTGTGGTAGGAAAGTGCACGGAACTGCTGCCAATTGTCTTTGCATATCATGTCGCACAGTGGAAGTTGCTCCTTCTGGTGTGGGAACAGCTGTTTTCATTTGTTATCCAACCGAAGATCTTGATTTAAGCGAATGCAGCAGACAAAAAGTCAATATTTTTGGTTTAGATTTCCATTTCGTTCAGGAAATATATTACCTGGCTTTTACGTGGAAATGCAAAATTGTTACTTTGAAAGAGAAACATTTTTCTCTAAAAAGGATTTTGCTATGTTTGGGAGTTAAATTTATTTTATATATCAATATCTTAATTTATATTAAAAGCATTTATTTGAAAAACTAAAATTTTAAATTTAAATATATTGATTTTTTTATAGAATATAAAATTGTAAAAATAACTTTAAAATGGAAGTCATATTTTTTGCAAGAACTTAAAAGACATAAATATTTTTAAATAAATTTTTAACTATTCTATTTTACTTTTATATTTAAATTTAATATCTTAGTTAATAATTAAACTATTTAATAATAATACAAACAATGTTTATTTAACGTTAATTTTGTATCATTATTAATTTTATATTTTAACAAAAAAAAAAAACAAATTTCAAAAAATGTTTGGACATGAAACTCATATTTTTTACGTGAACTTTAAATAAAATATATATTTTTTTAATTTACTAAATGTACAATTTTTGTTTTAATTTGCTATTAAAAATCAATGTTTTAGCTAATAATAAATAAATAAAAAACAACACAAAAATGTTAATTTTAAATATTTATTTTAGGTATTTTTTAAAACTTTAATTTTTTAAAAAAGTTTTTTATATTTTGACAAAAAAGTTAAAACAAAATTGTTTTAAAATGGAAGTAATATTTTCGACATTAACTTAAATAAACAATTTTTTTAAAACAAAATTTTAGTTATATTTTTATTAGTTTATACCTTACTATTAAATAAAAATAAATAATATTTTTTTAAATTATAACATTATACAAAATATTATATTTTGTAATAGAACGTAAACAAAAAAAATCAAATTTTATTCAATTTAATTCATTTTATCTAAATATATAAAATAAAATAAAAATTATAATATTTCTTTTCTTCTATTATTTAACATAATATTATATAAATATATAAATTAAATTTGTTTCATTTTATATATATTTACTATAAACTAGCTAGAACTAGAAAATCTTACAAAATAATCAAATATATTCATAAAGTCTTGAAATATTTCCCTTAGTTTTCTTCCCCTTAATTTGCACAATCAACTGACTTTATTAATGCTTAAAGTATTTGCACAACTTTACCCAATGCTGGCAATTGTTTTTTTTGTATCCGCATAATGAGCAGCGCCTGCCATGTGGCAGGTCTGGCAGTCTCTTAACATGTGGCGCCTCCAATTGAGCCCCCTCATAGCCATGGCCCAAAAAACTTCAATTCGCCGTCTTCATTCGTGTGTGTCGCTCACTTTTTGTCTCAACTCCCCGCAAATTGGCCACGTAAAATGCAAACCAAAAAGGAGCACAAAATCCCTATTGCATGGCTAAATGAAAATAGAATATTTTTCTTGTTTTTTGTTTGCTTGATTTTCATTGAGAATGTGCAACTATGAAATACCCTGGTAGCTTACTATTTTTATACACTTATATTTATATTTATATTAAATTAATAAAAAGAATAAAATAATGAAAAATAATAATAATATGTATTGAGCCAGCGCTACGTTTGGCATTTAAAAGCGGCAGTTGACTTTATAGATTTAGATTTATAGGAGATTTTTATATTCTTAAGAGATTAGCATCTGTCGTGCCGTTACATGCTTTTTTGCTCTCAGAACGCTTTGGCTTAATCATGCCAAGCCGACGCTCGTAGCTCGAGCATATGAGTAACTAACTATTGTTTAATTACTATCGATGCTTGACAGCTCTGCCAATTGTTTCAATTGTCTATCTACAATAGATACATATAGTTGCGGACAACCAATGTCGCTTGCTCGCATTCAACATAAAGTGTGTAAGCTCAATGGGAGTAATGAAGCCTTCAACTTGCATTAACTTAAAGCTGTACGAAAATATATCGATAACTCCACAATACGCATAATAATAGTGATATTTTAAAGAAGAAACATTTTAATACTATATCAAAAAGTATATAATATTTATTCAAGCAACTATGTTTGGATAGAAATGTTACTTGCAGCTTCCTTCCGCTGATCTGACAATCAAGAATAAAACGATCGACCGTCTGGAGTTTCAAATTCAAAGTGATTTTATTGTAATATATGTACAAGGCCAAAAGGAGATGGCCATAAAATACCTCGAGAGTTTAGATTGTCACCCAAACTGCCTGACTAGGCAGGTAGTGCAGCTCAAAGTTCTGTTAGCCTTCGCATCGGTACTAGAGCTGCTGAACCGGGTCTTGACCTAAAAATATATCAATATATCAATATGCCAATATATCAATATATCAACATATCAACATATCAACATATCATATATCAATATATCAATATATCAATATATCAATATATCAACATATCAACATATCAACATATCAACATATCAACATATCAATATATCAATATATCAATATATCAATATATCAATATATCAATATATCAATATATCAATATATCAATATATCAATATATCAATATATCAATATATCAATATATCAATATATCAATATATCAATATATCAATATATCAATATATCAATATATCAATATATCAATATATCAATATATCAATATATCAATATATCAATATATCAATATATCAATATATCAATATATCAATATATCAATATATCAATATATAAATATATCAATATATCAATATATCAATATATCAATATATCAATATATCAATATATCAATATATCAATATATCAATATATCAATACATCAGTATAGCAATATATCAATATATCATATATCAATATATCAATATATCAGTATATCAATATATCAATATATCAATATATATTATGCAAATCAATAAAATTGATTACTTAAACTATTGTCCAATATACCCTAATTTTATATATTGTAAAATTATAGGGTATATAGAAACACTTTAAACTGAAACTATTTACATAAATATATTTATATTTATGTATCTCTACTCCAACTCCAACCTCTTTATACACCATTGTCAAGCAACCTAAAATACCCTAAATAATATTAATTACAGGGTATATTGCTATTCCCATTACAACCATATCCTATATTTCTAAAAACCCGCCGCCTTGGCCTGCCTGTCATTGATAACTCTCATGATCTCAGCAACTAGATCGCCTAAGCAACTCCGCTGTCATACCCTGCCCACAGGGTATATATGCATGTGTCTATAGTTAAAAAGAGGCAAAAACATTTGCCTTTGAAGTGCCATCCCTGCCATTCCATACAGCCACCACAGCTACCTCTGCTCAGCCGCCGCTGATTCATGTTGAAATGTTTCGAACGCGTGCAGAAAATCAAAATAAAACGTTTTTCGTTTCATTTGCAATGAAATTCGCAATTGGCGTCTTTGTTTTGCTATTTCTATACGCGTATCTATGTTTGCTTTGGTTTCGGTTTCGGTTTCGGTTTGTCTGTTTGGTTTCAGTTTTGTTTGTAGCTGCGCTACTCAAAATCGTTTTCCAATATACAGCAGAGACGCCTCTCGATATGGCCATTCTATCTCTCTTCTATATTCACACGGCATGTGGGGCCAATCGGGCAATCAGCGGACTCGCTTCCGTGTCCGGGTGTGTGTGCGAGTGTGTGTGTGTGTAGGGTTCTGTTTTTGCTATTTTATTTCTCGCCCTGGCAAACACACCGAGCACCATGAATATTTAACTAGCTACAATTGACTATGATTGTTATGTGCCTTGCCTAGTGCCACCACCACTCGACAACATTCACATTTTACAATTAGAGTAGGGTATAGGGCACAGGGTACAGGGTATAGCCTATAATAGGGTATGTGTAAGCAGTCTTGCCTTGTCCTTTCATTTATCAATTTGCTTAACAATTTTTTCTCTTTTTTTCTTGCCATCTTGAAGGCTGCCTCTGCATTCGCTTTGAGCGAGCTAACATAGAAAAAATTGCAATTTTAACGCATGACGGCGCATTTTCAATCGAAGCAAGCAGGAAAAATACAAAATAAAAATAAAAATACAAATTGTAAGAAAAAATGTGCTTCAGATTTTGCCGACTTCTACTTAGACATCGTCGCGTAATCGAATATAAATTGAATTTTTTAACAACAAATGGATTTTGCCAAAGGTCCCCCTCTCTCGACCAGCTGCTTCTCAGCTTCAGTCAAACGAAATAAGCGTTGGATTAATATATGCATTAAAAAATACTATATATAAGCAAAGAAAAGAAGCCAAGTCCTTTGGCTTCTTTGTAAATTGACTTCTAGCCAGGTTAGATGCAAAGCCTTTATTGCATTCGAAGAGTTGGCCAAGCCTTGATCTTGGCAACTGCCATAATCGAAAATGTTTTTGGCAGCAAACGAGCGCCTTGAACCGATTCTCAAACCAATCCAAACTGGATTTGTTTGTCTTCGCCTCGACCACGCCCCACTTTTTTATCTTTCTAATTAAATATTTGCTTGGCTCGCTGCCATTTGCGTGCCTGTCGATAGCTGTTTAGCGAGCAAATGTGGCCACAACTTATGGCCCGTCATTTGCTTGGCTATAAATGGTTTGCAGGAACGAGTCAGACGCACATTAATCAGTTGTGATATCATAGAATAGGGACTTGGCTAGGAGCTATATAAACACATGTCGGGGAATTCAATATGAGTAAGTCTGAATATATTTAAAAAAAAATAAATAAATAGAAAATAAAAATAATATATTATATTAAATAATAAATTGCATAAGCAATGCGTGACAAGCTGCATGTTAATAAAATTTCAATTATTAAAATTTTTTTGAAATTGATTTTAAGTTTTAATTATATTTTAGAAACGTCATACGTACATCGAATATATTAAAAAAAATAAATAAAGAATATATAAAGAATATATAAAAAATATATACAAATATATAAAAAATATATAACAAATATACACAAAACATATAAAAACTATATAAAATATGTATTAAAAAATATATAAATTAATTTATTGGTTTTTTTTATAATTAAAGCAAAGTCTTGGCTTTTTCCTTTTTACTTTCCCTGCATCTTGACTAGTTCACAAATGGTTCATTTGCAACAGAGAACCGTTTGGTTTTAGGCACCTTCTCTGATTTTGCATACATCTGCTGGCAAATTGGCTTCGACTGGGCTCGACACATTTTCACAATTTCATATTTTCATATTTTCACATTTTTTGCACGCATTTTTTCTCAGCTTGTCTGATTGAATATTTTTTTGTTTTTTGTTTTTGCTGGCGCTCGCACTTGTTCTCCTTTTCTTTCTTTTTTTTTGTTGCCAACCGACACTTGAACGCGTTTTTCTATGCCATGTTTTTTGCACTTTATGCATATTTTTTGCATTTATTGCGGTGCGAGGGGAGCCAACTGAGCTAAAGGTATATACATATATATACATATATAGATATATGTGTATATGTATGCATGTCGAGCTGGGCTAATGTATGCTCGTCACGTTTAGCCACTTGTGTCCTGTGGGCTTCTGGCTGCCGTGTCTTCACATTCACTTAGTGGCAAGTCCTGGGCCAAACCTTTTTTGCATATTGATACGCTTATGTTTGAAATCCACTTGGGCGAAGCGCTCCCAGACCTCGAGCCAGCCTTTCAGACTTTTGTAATGGAAATTAACAGCAGTTTATATGTGAAGCCTCAGATAATTTGCAGCATAAATATGAGCTAATAATACGCAGCGCATAAATTGCACGCAGGCAAAAAAAGCAAAAATCCAAAAATAATTTAGCTGAAAAACCTCAAAACAACATTGAGTCTAAATTTAACAAAGTATAAAATTTTGTTTTTGCATAAGATTAATATACTCTTTTTCTTTACTCTATTTACAGTGTATCAAAAAAACTAACTTTAATTGTGCTAATTGCGCATGCACTGCTTGCCATAAATTCAGCGCGTGTTCAAGTGCACCTTTTGCACTGCTTGCTCTGCCCACTGCGCTCGAAAGTAGGCAACACAAAATTTAATTGCTGCAACAACTGCATTTAAAGGCCGTTAAAACTGACCTATCCCAAACGAATTTTCAATTTTATTTTCATGTTTATAGAATTTGTGTTGTGAAATTGTTTGTTCGTGTGCCATAAAAATGCACATAAAAAATGCTAAAACGGGAAACTCCAGACACTCCCAACTGCCAGAGTGGAACATTCTCGCTTGGCACGCAAAGCAATTAAAGCAACAACGCAAACTTTTTGGCGCCCAAATGGCGCACGAAGGCGCCTCAATGTCAGCTCATTAAAGTTTAGTGGGCGTCTTTTGCATATGGCCCAGACAAGTGCAGTCAGCACAAGGAATGGGCAATGGGAATGGGGGTGGTGGAGGGTGAGGGGTGAAGGGTGGAGGGCGGCGGGCGAGTACTCAACTGGCAGCTGATAGACGTTTTATCCCTGACACGCCCACACACAAGCGTAGTGTGCGCCAAAGTCGAGGCGCAAAGTTTTCGCCTAGCGATAAATCAAATTTTTGCTTGTTAACTCGCTCGTTTAAATTAAGTTGAACATTGGCTAAGAGCAGACGTTAAGACGTTGTTCAGGCCTAAACCAAACTCACATTTTATGTAGCTTAAAGCATTTAATGGCAGTGCGGCTCAAGGATTCGCGTGGGTGGGCGCAGGATATGCCCGAAAACTGCAGCGCCAGCTAATGAAAATATTTTTGGAAACTT
Source organism: Drosophila leonis (assembly GCA_035045365.1). NCBI lineage: Eukaryota > Metazoa > Arthropoda > Insecta > Diptera > Drosophilidae > Drosophila > Drosophila leonis. Next base: position 7,489,274 of record JAWNPC010000202.1, read on the forward strand.
GGCCTGAACGAGCCTCATCAGCCATGAGGTAGTCGGCTGCTAATTAGCGCAATGCATAATTTTAGGCGGCTGTTTAATGTTCAGCCAAAAATAGTGCCAAGAAAAAGCGCCTGAATTGAGCCAGCAAAATGCTGACTCGGCAAAAATGCACAAAAAAAAACTTAAGGAAATGAGATTTCTTTGCTTTGCAGACGACGAATGCAATCAGAATTTTTCTTTTAAGGCAAGATGAAAAATGGTTTCATTAAGGAAATTTATGAAATTGAATAAATTAAAGAGAAATGTAATAAAATGAAGGAAGGAAAAATCAATTTGAATTAATTATATATTTATATAAATTATATAAAAATAAAAAATATATATTAATTATATATTTATTTAAATTATATAAAAAAAAATATAAATTATACATATTATATAAATTAATTATATATTTATAAAAATTCTATAAAGATCAAAATATATTATTATATTACTAAATGTATGTACGTCAAAACATTTCTATATCTAAAGTCTTTGATATGCAACCAAATCGCACATGAAGCTTCAGCTCTTGTGTCGTCACAATTTGCGGTGTTATCTAACACTACAACACTGTTGGTTTGTGCTCGACGACCAGGTCAACAGCCCATTTCATGTGATTACTCACAAAACACAGCAGTTCCAGGGGTTAGGAATGGGAATGGGAGGTATCAGCAGCCATGCCCAATCAGTGCTGGGGCCGAACAAACTGCTTCACACATGGCCCCATAGGGCGTCGGCTGCTTGTTATTGTCATTGTTATCAGCAATGTCAGTGGTGCAAACACAACAACAACAACAGCAACAACTACAATAAATAGATCCCTGCCCCATGTCTCATGTGGGCATATGTTAAACATTTTGACACTTTTGCGCACGGTTGAGCCGCCGCCGCCAACGCCGAGTCTGAACTTTGACAATCTAATGGAACTTGATGAGGGTAGATTTCCGCTTTAGCCAAAAAAATACAACAACAAGGGCTGCCAACTCTTGCCAGCCATTGCAAATTTATTTAAATTTCAAAAAAATTCCCGCTGTCCAAATTTGTAACAATTTGCAGTTGCTGTTTGCCCTTCTCTCCCCACCTGATCAGGTGCATTGGTCAACGATAATCAACGAACTGAATTCAGCGACTGTCAAAATTTGCGTTACATTTTGTGTGGGGTGCCAAATGCAATTGCTTTAGTTTCGATTCACTTGCAGCTAGGGTGAGGAGCTGGAGCACAGCTAAACCGCATTAGCGGTCGCTGCAGAGCTTTGCTGTGGGCAGCTAAAGCCAGATTGCAGCTGCCCAGAGAGGGAGGCAAGCGGCTGCTGTGCATTGGGTTTTAGTGACTGGCAAATGTTGCAGCAACTGAAACTTAATTAAGTGCTGGTTGAAGGCCCTTTGGGCCAGGCAACGTGGCAAATATTGCTCAGCGGTTGTCGATAAATGTTAACTGTTTTTTGGTTTTTGCGGATTTGCTGTTGATTTTTATTGGAATTGCGAAGGATGCTGCTATGGCAACAGCAACAGCCAAATATGCAGTGAACGAGCTGCTTTTTTTTTTGCACATTAAATACATATTTCAAATAGTTTTTATATACTGTCAAGTATTAGTATACAAAAATGTATAAATGTATAAAAATATATGTATATAAAAGATTAAAATAAAAAAAAATTAAGTATATACAATAAAATGAAACTAAAAAAATTAAGTATTTAAATAGTGTATAAAAGTAAAAAAAATTTATAAAAGTAAAAAAAGAAACAAAATAAAAATAAAAAATAAAGTATATAAAATAACAATAAATTAAATTAAATTAAATAAAAATAAAGTATTTAAATAATGAATTAAAGTAAAAAAATTTATAAAAGTAAAATGAAGAAAAAAATAAAGTATATAAAATAAAAATAAATAAAATAAAAATAAAGTATATAAAATAATATATAAAAGTTAAAAATGTATAAAAGTAAAACAAGGAAAAAATAAAAATAAAGTTTTATAATATATAAAATAAAATTAATAAAAATAATGTGAATAAAATAGAAATAAATAAGAATAAAGTAAATAAAATAAAAATTTTAATTAACTAATTATTATTAAACTTATATTTTATTAAAAAAAATCGTATAGCCGTATTTTTAAAATAAATATAATTTTCAAAAATATCAAAATAATAAAATAAAATAAAATAAATATATTAAAATATATTTAAAAATATTTCATGCATTATTTAAAAATATTTCTTGCATTTCTTTACTCCAAAACGATTTTTTTTTATATGTATATATAAAATTTTTTTAAAATTTGTTATATAACATAAAAAATATTTATAATAAGTAGTTACATATATAACATACGAGTATTATAAAATAAAATTTCTTATTTTCGTGCAGCATATAAGCAAATCAGACCCTAACCTTATACCAACAGTCCTTGAAGAAATCTCACTACAGAGCACTAAACACTTAAACAGACTAGAAAATCATCAAAATTATTGGACTATCAGCCTAACAGACAACAGTGTTTTCGCTTACTGCGCTGACTGTGCGTTTACTTACTGAATAAAGGACATTGTGTAATTTAAAACTCAATTCGATCGTAGCAAGAAAAAAGCAGGCTGCTTAAACAATGCTGAATTTTTTAAATTTTTTTGATTTTGTTTTTATTTGTCGCCATATTTTAAAATAAATAAATAAAATAGTTTTACTCAAATATTATATTTTGCTGACATTCCATTTATCTTAGCTTTAGCTTAATAAAAACATCAAGATTTTTTTAGAGAAAAGAAATATTCTGTATATTATAATTAGTTGGCCACAATTCGAATTAAGAATATTTGCAAAATACTAAAAGCTCTAACCGAGCTGTTTTAAGACTTTAGTACTTATGCTAGATGATGTCTCGTGTCTAAGCAGCTAAGAAATATTTATGTGGCTGCCTTAAATACAACAGCTCCCACACACATACACTTACGATGACTTAACTAGCTACACTGCCTCAGCAGCCTCACTTTTGCCTGTTGCACATCAATTGATTGTGCCCTGCCTTTGTGCATGTAGCACATTTAATTATGCTTGTTAAGACTTTGACGCGGCAATACCCGCGAGACACACAGACACCCCCAACCCACCCACGCATGTACAAGAATTCCAAAGAAAAATGCGGAAGCCTCTGGGACGACAACGCATGCCAATTGGTTTAGCTGGTAAGGGAGGAGAGGCCCCTTCTAAAGCAGCGCTGCCAATTTTCGTTATCGTTTTCAAATTGAAAATTTGCGTAATCACATTTTAAGTGAAAATCGCTTTACAAATGAAATTAAATCGATTTTTTAAGCCAGACACTTAAAGCAAGATACGAATCGTTGGCAAAACTTGAGTGTTTGCCGTTTACATTATGGCTTCTCATATCCGTTTCCGTTGTCACAGCCACAGCCACAGCCACATCCACATCCCCAGCCACATCCACTTCCGCTGCTTGAATTTAAAGTCCGCTGCACTTTTGCGTGAAATATGCGGCGACAAGTTCTTTCTCAATATCTTATTTTATGCATTTCAAAGCCCCATCAACGTCATCAAATCGTTAGTCAAATTCGCAAAAAAAAAATAATAAAACTTTTTAGTTTCAGAGAAGAGCACAAAATATAGAAGTGGGCAAGAAGCGATGTTTCTCTTGGCAATAAAAATGATGAAGTGCTGTGCTCCGACTACTCCAAAGTGCAGCTCAGCCAGCAGACTTAGAGTGAAACTCGATGAGCATATATGTGTGTGCCTCTCCTATCTATGATAGCCATATGGGGTATATCAGTTCTATAGAAACTCAAGCATGAATTTAGGCATGATTATTCAGTCCAGCTAAGCAATTATATTTGAATTTAATTCTAACTATAGAATTTCTATATATTTCCAACTGTATCGGCATGAATTGCATTCAATTAATTTGTTTCCGAATGCTGATTACAGCAGCATTGACGGCTTTCAACAAAGTAATTCGAGCACGTTTGCAAAGTTTGATATATATAAATCAAGCGCTTAAGTCTCATTCTTAAAATTAGTTTCAATATGAACTATTTTTTTTAATTTTACAGGGTACAACATGGACTAATGCTCGCTTTGGCAACTCGCTTTATGTCTTGTGCAAACGCATAATTTCAGTTGAAATTTCTTTTGCCCCGTCGAGTTGCAAGTAATGCGTTTTCTTTTGACATTGACTGTCTGTGTGCGTCGTCCATCTCTCTCTGTTCGCCTTCTCTTCTCTCTATCTGTCTCTTTCTATGGCTCTGTCTCTAAATCTATGGCTGCCTGCCTCTTTGTGTTTCCGTCTGTTTGCTGCCAATCTGAACGGCCATTAAGTCAAACAGCTCGAGTAATTTGGTAGTTGCAGCTGAGTCTCCACTACATTCAATGCTGTGGCAAAATATCTAACATTTCATTTTTCAGCACGACCATTTTTGACATGACGTTTGAGCTGCAGACGCTAAATAAGTTAACTCAAGACTTTAATCTCGTTGTTCATAAAGCATTTTATATTAAATAGCTACAAAGAGTGTGCTAGAGTGAATCAGCATTAATAATAACAAAAATGTGTTGAACAGGTCGCACACTATGTCTGATAGTGACCCGGCGAGGGAGTGAGAGAGTATGCCTTTTATATTTATATTCCAAAATTAAAACGAAGGTGCGAGTGGAATGGCAATATCGGCATGAACGATCCACGCACTTTAAATAATCTTAGCAGCATATCTGCCCGCGCACGCTGCGCCTGGGAGCAAGTCAGTCAGCAAGTCAGCTAGTGTTCCACTGTTGGACCGCGGGAATCTATAAATGCGAAGTGCGAGTGGGATGACAATAGCGGCATGCTCGCATACTGAGTCTGAGGGTGAGTTAGTGAGTAAGTGAGAGAGTGTGAGTGAGAGCAATACGTCGCCGCTCATCGAGCGCAAGCACCATTAGATTCCTAAAGTAAAACGATAGTGCGAGTGGGATGGCAATATCAACATAAGCGATCCACGCTCTTAAAATATCTAAATACCATTTATGCTCAGGCACTCCGTGAAAGAGTGTGTGAGAGAGTGTTTTGAGAGAGTGTTTTGAGAGAGTGTGTGTGAGAGTGAGCTAGTGAATAAGTCAATGAGAGTGTATGTGTGACAGCAATGTTAGGTGAACGAACCAATGAATTGTGTTTAATTATAATGGCGCCAATGCTAACAAAATGGAATTTTTTAAACATGGCCCACATTCTTATAAGTTTCTAATTTCAATTTACAAAATGAAAAAGATCATTTTATCTTTTTGGATGATAGCCATTATTCCGTAATATTTATTTTTGTATATTTCACTATATATGCACTACCTAGCTCAAGTTTATGTATATTTATATATATGTATATATGAAACTCTTCCTTAAGGAAATACCTCTATAAATTCATTTTTACCTTCCAACAAGTCCAAACGCCGACAAGCGTACGCCACTAGGACACTCCAACCAACCATTTATTTTAATTTATCGCACTTTTAACAACCCGCACATAACTTCTTGCAGTTTATTGGACAGTTCGTAGACCTTTCTCTATGCCCATTTACCCACACCAATCATTATAATACCGAATACACCTGATGCTGCATGAATGGGCGAGGAATTCAACTCAAGCTGCTCATTAGCTATAAAAATAGTCACATCCGCACGCAGGCCAAGTGGCAATTAAATGCCGAAAAACAACATAATCAGTCATAAAAGTAGCCCCCTCGACTCCTCTACCCCGTCCACAAACGTAAGCAACGTGAGCGGCAAACTAAGCAGCAACACGTTAGGTGGGGGAGGCCGTGACGGAAGTGTCACATGACCAGCTGGCCGGGCAGCTGAGGCTGGAGGGGAACCGCACAGTTAACTAGGTCTTTGGGTGTGAGCAGCTTTTATGTCGCTAATTAAGCCACAAATGCCCTTCGAGCCTCTAATGAGCGAACACTCTCGTAAATGGCAGCAACACTTTTTCCTTTTTCCAGTTCAGCTTTAATAAACTCAATTGGCGGCGCTGCATATCCTAAAGTGAATTCTAATTAGCAGTAAATTTAGCAAATTTGTCGCATTGCACCTTAATCAAACTTAGGTGCGTATTTCAGCTTAAGTATTTGGTAGTTGGGTTACGATTAAAGTGAGTTTGTGTAAGATAAGATGGAATTATATATATATATATGTTGTTTTATTTTTAAAATTATATGTACAAAATTATATATTTTTATGTTTACTTACTTTCATTATTAAAGTGTCTTGAAAATCTTGTAAATTAAAATTCATTTCTTAACTTTTTCCACTGCGAATAGCAAGTTTTAGGAATCTAAAAAGAAAAAATTTAAAAAAAATTAAATCAAATAAGATTTTTTGTAAGATTTGAAAAATTAAAATTGTTATAAGAGCCGATTGCGTTTGTAAATAAATTTAAAAATATAATAAAACTTTTAAAATATACTATATATATTTATAAATTCTTAAAAATCTTAAGAGAAATAATAAAAAATAAAATTTAAAAAAATTTTGGTAAGATTTTTAAAATGAAAATTGTTAAGTAAGCCAATTGCGTTTATAAATAAATTTGAAAAAATATAAAAAAAATTTTTTTTAAATATATTTATATTAATAAAATCTTAGGAATTTAAAAAGAAATAATAAAAAAAGACTTTTTGTTAGATTTTTCAAATGAAAATTGTTAAGTAAGCCGATTGCGTTTATAAATAAATTTTAAAATATAAAAAAAAATTATAAAAATATATATTTATATTTATAAAATCTTAGGAATTTAAAAAGAGATAAAAATATTTTTTGTTAGATTTGTAATAGGTTGGAAAAAAAGTCTTGCGGTATTTTTATTGAATATTCAATTGTTCATAAAATTGGTTATAATAATGCGATTTAAGTCAAATATGCGTCGTTTTGTTCGATGACGAGTTCCCAACGAGATGCCAACTTCATAATGCCCCTTTTATAGAAGCTCCATGTTGTCCATGTTTGCGACGCTATAACTCACGAACGACTAAAAACAAACAACAATTAATCAAACACGTGCTAGCACGTGAAAAGAGCTTTCCAAAAACTGATGCGACGAATACAACTAGAACTACGCGCTTGCAAAGACAAGCTTGCGGAAATACCGCAAGACTTTTTTGCCGATTATGTTTATAAATATAATTTAAATTATAAAAAAAATAAAAATAAAATATATATTTATTTAAAAAAAGATAAATTAAATGAAGATTTTTTGTGAGATTTTTAAAATGAAAATTGTTAGGTAAGCCGATTGCGTTTCTAAATAAATTTTAAAATATAATAAAAATTAAAAAAAAACATATGTTGTATATATAAAACAATCTAAGCTCCTATTATAGAATTTTTAATGATTATTAAGAATTCTATAAAAGCTGCTTAAATTTAGCAATAAGCCATTTAGTTTATGCACTTGCACATCTATTTAATATTCTTGGTAACAAATGCTATTGCAAATATTTATGATTTCCATTTAGAATTTATCTTTGCATTTCAATGGCTTTTAACACAATGGCATTAAGTTGCTCAATCAAGCTGATGCCAACTCATGTCTCAATTTATACTTATTCAATCTTTCGCACACTCAATGAAAATTCTTTCACAATAAATTAAATTTCATTGGCTCTTGAAAAGCTGCTTCAAAAATTTAAATAGGTCAAACATGCATTTAATTTCCGCACGAATGAAATGAATTTGTCTGCTCTGCTCACAGAGCAGAGACTGCCTACAGCTGTCAGCTACATAAAACACAAACACACACCCACCACGCCCACAAAGGACATGTTAGGCTGGTTGGCTGACTGGCTGATTCACCTGATGCTGCTGTTGCTGCGTGTTGCTCGGCATTTGCACACTTAACTTCTTTGGCTCCATTAAAATTTTGCTAAATAAATATTTAATGCGTGAACAACTGGGAAATCGAGGAGATATATATATATATATATATATATATATATATATATACATATATATATATGTAAACTGGCAGTTCCTGAAGTCGGCGCAACAGCCTGCCAGATGATTTATGAGCTACACTTGTGCTGTGCTGTGGATGGGCCTGGGCCTGGGCATGGGCATGGGCATGGGCATGAGTAGTCCCTTGGAGCTACTGGCCATATACAGTCTGGAGCGCTTTTTGTGCCTTGGCTAATGGCTCATAATTGATTTTTATGCCTATTGTTTGGCCCTGGTCCTGGCCCCGTTTAAATGGCGCGTAGTTAATGCGACGCACTGCAGCACCATGGACGGGCGCCAGAGTTTATTAAAATCTTATAATTTCAGCCACATTTGAAGTGTGCATAAATTAATGTTAATGCCATAAAATTTGCGTTTAATGATGCAGTCACATTTGGTCAATGGCTCGAAATTGTGAGTTTTGGTTACTTTTACATACTAATTTGGGATATAGTAAGTTTAAGTACAGCAATAGGATAAAGTATAGCAGTTTATGATAGTAGCTAAATGTGAAATTATAGTAAAAATGTATTAATAATAATAAAATTATAGTAGTTAAAGTTCAGATTGTTTACACATGGGAAGTAGTTGTTTAAGAATAGTAAGAGAATTTAGTTTAATTAATACATAATACTACTTTAAGCACGTTTTCATTTTAAAGTACTGCCAATTTATCTCTAGAAATGTTTCTTAAATTTAAATATAATGAACAAATTTAAGAAATATGCCTTATAGCAGGCTATTAGACATGTTTACTTCACAACGAAATTCCACAGAAATTCCATGAAGTGAAAGAATATGTGGGTTTGGTACAAGGTTTGTCTGTCCAACCGCCCTCCAAAATTAACTGTTAAGTTGCTGCAGACTAACTCTTGACTAAAATATTTAACTACTTTTAAAGCGTGAACGAGTATTATGCAGTCGTTGACGCATGACTGTAACATTCTAACTTGCTTGTAATACAATTGAACTAAACTGAACTTAAAGCATGGAATTTATTATAGAAATATATAAAAATTAATTTATATCATTTCCTATTTTTCAACAGTCTTAAAACATTTAAAAATATTTCTTTTTTTTATATATTTTTGTATCTATATTTTTTTTTATATTTCTTTTTTTATATTTCTTTTCTTATATTTCTTTTTTTATATTTCTTTTTTTTATATTTCTTTTTTTTTATATTTCATTTTTTTTCTAGGAAAATATTTAATTCTGAACTCCACAAATTTGTGTATTTATATTTTGCCAACACATTTTATGTCAATCTTCTCGTTGAACTGACATAGCTGTCCATGGACCAACTCTTATCAGCGACACAGCAACTCCAACTTGATTTAATAATTCTAATAAGACAACATTTTGGCGTCCTCCTCCCTTCTATTTTCATACCACCCACATACAGTCTGTTGCCTTCAACTCAAATCTAAATAAATAAATGTCCGTTTACGACACCTACGTACATACGTGGCAGACCAGACCAGACCAGACTTGGACCCCACTCGACCCGATCTGCACAGACTTGGACCCGGACACAGGGCTCACCTTTGGCATGTGAAGCATCTCATGCATTCGCTTTAATAATGCGCATAAATTGGCAGAGAGCCGTTGCTCCAGCTCCTGCTCCTATTGACCGCTTCATTCCCCTCTTCGCATAGACTTGAATGGCGGCAGCTTCTCAGCTACGCGTGCGTTCATTTCATTTGGCTTTTGTTTGACTTGAGGAGTTTGGGCCCCATTTCTTTTCAGCTCCCACTCCTTGGCGCTGTCTGTCTGTCTGGCTGGGCATTGTTTTTGGAGCTCTCCGCCTCCCGCCTTTGACTGACCCCATAGCATATTTTTGCCAGCGTTTAATCTTTAATTTGCCCACTACTGTGCGGCCACCCAATGACGCCCCAGCCCCAGCCCCAGTCCTGCCTGCTGCTGTCTGCTGGCTGGCTGTCTATCCAACTGTCGGCTGGCAGCTCCTTCATTTGCTCGCCCTTTTTGACCCCCCACCCAGCTCAATTTATTTGTTTTCAGCTTAGCTTTTCGGTAGAAGAGCGTCGCATTAAATTAAATACTTAGCCGCTGGAATAGTAAAAATTATGCTAGCATTTAAGTGTTTAATATCCGTCTGAGACTTTAGCTGCGAGCCCGACTGACTGACGCGGCGCGGCCCCCTTTTGCTGGCCGATTGCCTGGCATATTTATTAGTTGACTTTAATGGAAAAACACAAGCCAAACAACCGCTGGGCAGACCAAATTGGTTTTCCCCACTGAGTTATGAGATGCCATGAAGAAATTTGGGTTATTCTCTTTGTCAGATGTCACCTAAAGGTATTAAGATATATGCATATTCATGCTAAATTTAATGGAACTTTTAATTTAAATTAAGCGACGCATTTAGAATACATTAACTAAGGAGTTTTTCACTATGTCTTTAAGAATTTCTAAGAAATAGAAATCTTTATATTTTATATTTTATATTTTATATTTTATATTTTATATTTTATATTTTATATTTTATATTTTATATTTTATATTTTATATTTTATATTTTATATTTTATATTTTATATTTTATATTTTATATTTTATATTTTATATTTTATATTTTATATTTTATATTTTATATTTTATATTTTATATTTTATATTTTATATTTTATATTTTATATTTTATATTTTATATTTTATATTTTATATTTTATATTTTATATTTTATATTTTATATTTTATATTTTATATTTTATATTTTATATTTTATATTTTATATTTTATATTTTATATTTTATATTTTATATTTTATATTTTATATTTTATATTTTATATTTTATATTTTATATTTTATATTTTATATTTTATATTTTATATTTTATATTTTATATTTTATATTTTATATTTTATATTTTATATTTTATATTTTATATTTTATATTTTATATTTTATATTTTATATTTTATATTTTATATTTTATATTTTATATTTTATATTTTATATTTTATATTTTATATTTTATATTTTATATTTTATATTTTATATTTTATATTTTATATTTTATATTTTATATTTTATATTTTATATTTTATATTTTATATTTTATATTTTATATTTTATATTTTATATTTTATATTTTATATTTTATATTTTACATTTTATATTTTATATTTTATATTTTATATTTTTATTGGTTTATCTGTTATCTATTCAATAATTTGTCAACCCTTTCTACTATTTTCATTCCTGTCTTTGCACACCACTTGTTTTATCGTCTATCTAATAAAATTATTCCAAAAAGACCTTTAATCGTCTCAAATCTATTGTACATCTTAAACGAAACTGAATCCCCAGCTGAAAGCCCCAAAGGACACGCTTCAACTAGTCTCAAAGGCGCTTTAGCTGTGCAAATGCATAAGTGTCTGGGCAGGGGGCGAGTTTGTAGAGACCAAAAAGCGAACCCAATGGATTCAACACTCAACTGAACTGCACTCGACCGTTGGCTGCTGCTGCTGCTGCTTGTGCTGCTGCTGCTGTTGGCAGCAATTGTTAATAAGATTTGCACATCATTTCACGTGTCTCGGCCAAATGTCTGTGTGTGTTGTTGTCTATTTGCATGCAATAAAGCCACAAGCAGCCACACTGCAGTTCCCGACAATTCTTGGCACCACAACAACAGCTCAAGCGCCTCCGCCTTGCTGGCAATTTGCATTGTCTGCTGGCATTTTACGGCCAGGCAGGCACAATTGGTGCTACATTTGCGGATAGTTCTTCGACCTGCAACTGGCAAAGTCCACAAAGGGGAATTTATACCGCAGAGTACCTTAGCTCCTGACCCTCTGCCTCTGTCTCTACAGCTCTTTCTCTCTTAACTCGACTGACCATTATTGCAATTTTTGACACAAATTTAATGGAATTTCCATGAAATTACAAATTCCTCTCAAGCTCAGATACTCGCAAAAGCGCTAAACGACGCAAGTCTGAAATAATCTAGCAATTTGTTATAAATAAATGATTGTAAGCTTCACTTGATTTAGTTACTTTTTTTCTGCTGAATTGAATGAGCTGAGTCTGTCTGTTCGTCCGTCCTTCTGTCTGTCCGTATGTTTGAAATCGGTGTCAAAATTGCAATCGCCTAAACCAGAGACAGCTGAGGATGATGTTTTCCTTTTGAATTGTAATTGGTTGGCGAATCTGTAATGAGATAAAGTTGTGAGTCTGAATCTAACTGTGCACGTCAAGCAACAAATTCGACAAACCGATTTTTAATCAGAACCTCTGCGGTAGCCAGGAGCACAACATTGCATGTTTAGATCTTGGGCTAGGAGAGTGATGGATGAGGTTGCTGAGGGCGGTGTGGGAATGCTCTGCATCTTTGTTGACGATGAATGCTGATGTGACAAAGCTCCTGCTTGTGATGTACTAGAGTTACCGCGATGCCAGAATAAGGCAACGAAACTCAAGAAACGCGGACACCTTTTCCCACGCAGGTATATGGGATATAATCTCTGAGCAGCTTGCTGATAGGTCCTTTCTCTACCTTTTTTTAGTCTTAAGATCATAACGATGTGTGCCTGAAAAATCAAACGTCGGGTTATCACATCTTTGTTTCAATAGTTTTATGACCCTAGCATTGGAAATTACTAGAGAGTGTGCTGTGTCCAACGCTGCGCCATCTAGACCATCTGCAGCTTTTCCATGTTGCTGACTTGGAGCCGAGGTTTGAGCTGGGGCCATTTGGTTTACTAAAAGTATAACTATTCCCGTGTTAATGACATCAATTAAAAGCCCTATCGAAATGCAGATTGAGGCTAGAGTCTTCAAACTTTGCATTTACTTTCAACTATATTTTATTTTAATTAAATTATTTTTTTTAATTTTTTGGATGACTGCTCTAAATTTTTCCAAATTCTTTATATTGAAAGTAAGTTGCAAATATAGGCAATGTGTAAAGGAGTTTACATTTTATTTTAAATTGATAAATATGCAATGGAATACATACATATAAATATGTAGATCATATGCTACAAACTTAATTAAAATCCATTAGGTAACACAAGAAGTTTAAAACAAAACATTTGACCATATGGCAAAAGCATTTGGCAAGCAGCGTCAAGCGCTTTTCCTATGTATTCGAACATTCACATACGTGCCTTCTCGTGTCTTCTATTAATTGCAATTCCGATTGATGGCGCTCGTGACGTTCACTAGATTGCCAGTCGCAATGCCGATCGGCAATCACCACAACTATCGCCAACGAAGTGGCATCGATAGTGCAGGGTAGCATTGGACGATTACGCAGGGCGGCACGGTGAGCGATATTGCCAATTTGAGCACTACACTTGACTTCCGTTTTACGAGAAGCCCAACCAAATGCCTTTATATACACATCCGTAAATAAGCTGTCAGTATTGGAGTATGTCGCTAGTATTTAGAAAATATAGCAAATGCACGCGCATCAGTTGAGGTGCACCGACACTGTTTTTATGGACGCCACTGTATTGCAAGTCGAATCGAATGAGTGCATGACGTAATAGCAGAATATGTCTCCATAGATTCTTTGTTTGTCTTCGCTTATACACTCTATATTTGTCAATGATAGTGTATTTAATATTCGTAGCTCTCAGCAAACATGTTCTTGCTCTTTTAAATATTTATTGCGTAATTTCTGTGCACAACCAAAAAAAAGGGCAAATTAAATTGCCATAAAGGAATGATTTGCTTAGTTTTTTGGGGCACGGCTGAGATAATACAAATACCAAAAACAAAACAAAATAGGAAATGTTTTTTCTTCCTCCTGTTTTCAAATAAAATGCGACAAATTAATTGAAATTTATGGCGCAAAGGCGTGCTAAGCGGGTGGCTGCCATTGGGGCAGCTTTTTGGGGGTTCCTTTGGCGATAGCAAATAAAGCCGGCATTAAGGAGCAATTAGAGTAGATCTCAGTACGACCACATGTTGAGTTGGAGCATTATTTTGCTTAAAGATTTGCGCGTAACTACTTTAAAGTCCTTTATCAAATATTTATTTAATTCTATAAGCCATTTCGGTGCAGATAAGTTGTTGTGCCTTGAGGCCTTTGTTGTCTAGGCACATTTTATTTTTGGGCCATTCATTCACATGCAGATTACCTCCACCACAAAGTCGACTTTTGCAGACCCCTCACCTGCGGTGGCGTCGAAACTTTTGCCGTCTCTCAACTCATTCAAAAGGCAAATTCAATGTGACAACAGGCTGGCGCCTAAAGGCATTTCGGTTTGTGCGGCTTAAGCCCAAAATTCGACTCAATACAAAATCCATTAAAATATCAACGAATCGCCGAAGACGACATCAAAATGTAATTTTCAGCCGGCGTACAGCTTTCGCATAATAATGAGCAGAGAGCATAAGCATGGGCAGGTGAAGCATGTGTGCTAAGGTTTTTTTTTTTTTAAGTTCAAACTGCCTTAAGCCTTTCGTTTTTGTCAAAAAGTTTCTGCTAATGGCACATAGACGAAAAGCCTGAAACTCCAGCTTCTACTTGAGCTGAATTATCGAAGATTGTGCATAAGATAAATAACTAGTGTGTTATTAATATGAATGCTATAAATACTATTCCTCTAATAGTTAATTCCACAAATAATATTGTGTTCAATTTAGCTTGCCAAAGTTCTCGTTAAGCAAGTAAGAACACGTACGCTATAATAAAATAGGTCATTCTGCATGTATTTGCCGGCTAAACACGTGAAATTAAGAAATTACAACGTAACCACAAATGACTTACGTCATTTTATTACAGTCGAGTCTCGATAATTTGTACCCCGCTAAATCAAAAATCGCGATAAATCGAAAAAATTCTATCCCCTTGATGGGGATATCTATATGATAGAAATCTCGATAATTTGAATTTCTGTGTAAATCGAAAAGAAAAACCGATCCCCTTGCCATTTCGAATTATCGGGACTCGACTGTATATGCATTTTCAGTTAAAAAAGAAGCAAACAAGAAACAGAAAGATAAAAAAGAAGCAAACAAGAAACAGAAAGATCGCTCGCTCATTTATTCTCCGGAAGAACAGTAAATAATGAGAGTAAGTGGGAGAGGATTTATATTAACCGAAGACCGTCGAATCACCCAGGCAGTCATAGGCAATAGGCGAACAAAAAAAAACCGAAGACAACATGCCGAAGCGGCCATACTTCGGTTCGGGCATCTTTTTTCTCCCTTACGCACGACAAAACAACAACAATTTAAACATCGCGCGAATGATTCGAAACGCCACCTCTCTCTCTCTCTCTCTCTCTCACACGCACTACAACTCAACAGCTTCGGCTGCGCACTCAGCTTCACTGAAATTTCAATTTGATATACATATGTATGTATACATATGTACATCAGTTAGAAAACTATACAAAAAAGAAAGAGAAAAATCGCTCGCCCATTTATTCTCCGAGAGTAAGCGGGATAGCGCGATGTGGCACAACCGGTTGTAAAATGAGTGAGTGAAAATGAGAACAGCTTCGACTGCTCACTGAGCACCACTGAATTTTCAATTTGATATATACATACATACATACATACATACATATGTATGTTTGTGTCAAAGTACTAATACACACAATTCTTTCTTGTGCCTCACACCGAACACACACAATCTCAGTACGCCGGCACGTTCATATACAATACGCACTCATAAAGTACGATCCGACATATGTATGTACATACATATGGTATGTATAGTATATGGCTGAGTTTGCAACTTGCAAGAGCAACATCTTTAGCATACTCACTAATACACACAAAGAGTTCGCACACCAGATTATTCACTGAGAGTAAACGAAGCAAGTAAATTATTTGTGAGCGCAAACGACTGTCTACGTGAGAGAGGGATAGATATATGTACATATAAATATATACTTATGCACCCCTTCCCCGCAAATTTGAAACTTGTGCTTTAGCTAATACATACATATGAATGTCATTATTACGCTCTAAAAGTTCCATTACGAAGGTCCATCATGTGCGTGTGTGTGTGTGTGTTGTTTGTATGTATGTATGTACATATGTATGTATAAAAGAAGCGCAAAGTGATTTGAATATCGCATCTTCGCGGTTTTTAGTTTTCTTTTTTTTTTTTTATCTTTTTACTTTGATGTATTCCTTAAAAGAATGGATTTGGCCACTTTAGCTGTACATACATAAATTGAATATACAATATTACTGACGTTATGTTATTTAATAATTTAACAAATTTTCATTTAAGATTTTCTTTGGATTTCTCACTGGTTTTCGAAGCACGTTTCACATATATTTGATGACTCAATTTCGAGCCAGACACTTTTTTTCTTCTCAATACAATTTCATTGATTTTCATTAGCCAACAAGTCGACCGACAATTTAACAACTTTTCCGTTTCCGTTTCCTTTTCAATTCTAAGCCCAAACCCAAACCCAAACCCAAACAGAGCTTCAACTTATTGTTGTTGCACATTTGCCAATGTCAGGGCCGCAAATGCTCCTGAAATTGAAGTTCAAGTGCAATGCCAGCTAGTAGAGCAGCCAACACGTAGCTCGCAATATCATTTATATTTATACGTTGATACTGAGATTTCGTTGCTTCCATCTTCTGTGCTCATACTTTTTCTTCATCATCATCATCATCAGGAGTTGGCTTGAAATTTAAGCAAATTATTTTCACAATTTTCCGCACTGCAAACGCCGGCAACTGACAGCAACTAATTGCAAGTTATTTTTGCCAGCAGCTACCCAGTTTTCTCTCTCTGCTCGATTGCCCCTCGCCTGTCTGGACTATGGACTGTGGACTGTAGACTGTGGCCTGCCCTCTTGTTACATTATTCCATGCCATGTTGGCCTGTTATGCGCTCACCTTTTCTGTGTTCTGTTCAGTTCAGCACTGTGAAGTGCCTTTCACCTGATTCACCTTCGCGCATTCCCCGCTCGCATGTACTGCGAGTAATTTGCTGTCAACGCCGCTGTCGACGCTGGCAGAAAAAAATTCAAAATCAGTCGAAAGTTATTTATAATTCGCTGACCTCTGATGCGGCAGCAACTTGTAATTGAAGCACATTTAAAGCGAAGCTGAAAGATTGCATTTCAACTAATAATAAAATCAATTGGCAATCAAATTGAACAATTCTCTAATCAACTAGCTACATTTTGTGGCACTTTAAGCCATTTGTATTTGTCTGCGTGTTGCTTCACCCTCGTTAACTGGCGCACCTGCCCCAGCCATATTCGGCTGCCTGCCTACCTGTCATCATTAATGCGTATAATTAGCGCACTTTATAAAGATTGATTGAGGGGGCGGGCACGAGTCGGGTATCAGCAGACATTTGGCTCACTCACACACACACACACACACACACACCAAACAGCGGAAGCAGATACATTGACACGCTCTCACATACATATGTATGTGTGTGAATGTGTGTGTGTGTGTATGAGTTTTTTCGCTCACTCATACTTATTGTATATGTGTGCGTGTGCATATGTTTTTCTTGCTCACCCACACATATACACATGCGGCTCTAGTCTAGATTCTACACGTATGAGTATAATTTCTGAGTATAATTTCTTTCCTTTTACTCTTTGCTTAGGAGGTTTTGCAGCAGGTTTTGGAGGTTTGGGATGATGTCATACTTTTTGCGTGTTAAATATTGAAAATTTACTTAAATGCTACCATATATATATATATATATATATATATAGCTTACATTTTTTCTGCTTCAGTAAATACATAATTGAGCTTCTAGTCGGGCACCACCGACTAGAGTTTTCTTGCTTGTTTTATATTTTTGCCTTATCCTTTTTTTAAAAATCTTTTTTCTTGTTTCCCAAGCGTTGCCTGAGCAAGCACAAGTATTGAAATTCCTGAGCTGTTGGATCATCTATATAAAAAAGAATTGTTTAGCCCAGAAAGTGTTTGTAGTTGAATATAACAGTGTGTAGTATACATGTATGTATGTATATGTTTGTGTATATGTATGTATCGTTAGATCAGGCCATAATATAAGTACATATGTATGTACAGATATGTATGCATATATGACTTCACTTTATGAGCTTAATACATTGTGCATTCGAGTTCATAAATTGGCTACAGATTTGAATGCGCTACATCTGAACTGATGGGCATTTGAAATGCACTTAATCTCAGTTCAGATTTGATCTCATTTATCTTATTTTGAGACATTTATAAGAAATTAATAAGAAATATTTCAGTTTGTCTTAGCTTTTGTTTACTTGCTTTCTCGCAGGGCATCTTCAATGCGTCCTAGCCACGTCGCTGAGTTTATTTTTGCCAACTCCAGCATTTTTGCTGTTTCTTTCTCAGACTCTAACCAGCTTATTAGAGGCTTCATCAATGGCACAGCGTGTAAGTATTTAGTTGGCATTCAATTCAAGTGCGTCCGTTTGTGTTTTGTGACCTTGTGCGTCTTATCAATAAGCCTGGCCATAACTAACACACACACAGACGAACACATTCACTCTATGGCTTAGTTTATGTGCTTGGCATTACACTAATCATGCAATTTTTGTTACATTTTTATTTCGGCCGAAATTCGGCCATTAGCACGTTGAGTGCATGGCTAATGAGAGAGAGAGAGAGAGAGAGAGAGAGCAGCAGCTGCCAGCTGGCAGTTACTTAACATTGAGTTAACTGTACGGCCCATTGTTAGCCATGTCTAACTCCTCTAACAATTTGCTATTTGCATTAAATTTGCATTCCATACCAAATACGCAACGAAACAAGAAATTGAGACAATTGGCTGAATGATGATGGAGGTGGTGCCCGCTCTTGCTGTCTGTCCCTTGCCTTGGCTCACAATTTGGCCGTGTCGGCCAATTGTCTCTGCCCTGAGGGCACACAATTTGCAGCGTTCGTCAAGGCAATAGACAGCCAAAAAAAAAAGTTGTGCCGGAAGTAAAAAGTTGTTGTACCAGAAATGTTTCTACGATTTTCAAGCTATTGTGCAAATGCACTGAACAGTTGATAAAGTTGGTTTTTGCATAGCAATGAGAATTGTGTGAAATGTTAGTCAAGTGCTGCTGACTTAGAAAGCAACAAAATATGCTAATATAGAAAAGGAAATGTATTTAAACAAGTCAGAAAACTCTAGTCGGTGGTGCCCGACTAGGGGATCCGCTGAACCCCGTCCTATCTGCGTTTATAAATATACTTATATATTTATTAACGAAGAAAAAATTTAAGCTTGTAAAATTAAATAACAAAAAAATTTTTTTTTGTTTGCCGGTATCTAAAATTTTGCAAAAACCGAAATTGTATAAAATTATTCATTAAATTAATCTACATACAAAATTTGGAGACTTTAGCTCAAAAGATGTACGAGATATAATTTAAAAACTGCATTTCAATAAGGTTTTTAATCGATAACAATGAAACTGGAAAAGTTATCGATTTTTTATGTTCTTATATGTTCTGAGATCGACGCGTTCATACATACGGACAGACGGACAGGCGGACAGACAGACGAACAGGGCTAAATCGACTCAGCTCATCTCACTGATCAATAATATATATACTTTATGGGGTCTGCCACGCCCCTTCTGCCTGTTACATACATTTGACAGTTTAACAAAACAATTAAACCCTAATTTCCCATTTTCAATGGGTTCAGGGTATAAATATATGTATATGTATATATATAGATATAAAAATAAAATAAAAACTTTGAACTATTGGAATTTGTTTTATAAGTTTGTAGTATCTGTAAACTAAACAGAGAGACAGAGAGAGAGAGAGAGAGAGAGAGAGGGAGAAAGAGAGAGAGGGAGAGAGAGAGAGAGGAAGAGAGATAGAGAGGAAGAGAGATAGAGAGAGAGAGAGAGAGCTGATCATTCAATGGCTATCGATAATTTCTCAATCACTGCGCCTCTTTCAGCATTGTTCATTAGCCTATGCAAATTATTTAGGTTTTGTGCTTAGCCAGCAAATCAAAGAAACGCGGCTTTACCATATAAATTAAATCACGGTAAATAAAAGCAACCGCCAGCTTCACATTCAAATGCTAAAACCCCTAACTTCACCACGGCCGACAAAAACTTGGCGCGGCATTTCATCTAAATGTTAATAAGTCTGCCCAGATCTCTTCAGTGTGGCTGCTATTGCTGCTGCTGCAGCTGCTTAACTCTCGGGTTGGCTTCGCTTTAACAAGGTGTCAGACGCTGTGCGCAGGCATTTTCCACTTGGTCGCGCTGATTGAGCGACTGTGCGAGGGCGGGGCAGCTGACAGCCGGCAGCTGGCGGCGCCTTGAAGCTTACATCCTGTTTATTCGACTGGCTTTATTGATGGGACGACACAGCTTGGGCCGCCTTCCTGTTTGTTTTTACTCGCATTTTCTGAGTGTGTGTGTGTGTGTGTGTATGGATTTGCAGACCAAATAGTTGAATACAAATAATAAAAAAGCAGAAAACTGGGCCAGGACTTAGACGCGCTGGCTGAGTACTTGACTCTTGGACAGGGGTTTATATTGTTGCTATTGATTGATTGACTTCTGATTGCCAAGGTGTGTGCAGGTGAAAAACGCTTACAAAAGCCACTCTGACTTGATGATACCGTGTTTGCTGTTGCCTATGCTTGACTCGGATGAATACCAATAAATTTGTATAGAAATAAACTGATTTCAATTTTAATTTTGGATTTTTCAATGTAAATTTCATATTTCTGACTTTGTTGTCGTTTTTGTCGTTTGTCGTGCCACACATGCTAATAAAGAATTTATATATCTAATTTAAATGCATGAGAATTCACACACACACACGCATACATGCACAGATTTCGTCAATGATATTTTTATTTCACTTAACTTTTTTATAATTAAATTATGTGCATAAAATATTAAACAGACGCGCAATTTGTACATATTTCCCGCGCTCATTGCAAATTAATTAGTTGCAACAACAAATATTATACACAATATTACAACAAAAGCAATTAATAAAGTAAAGAAATTTTAGCTTTAAAACTAAATCAGAAATAAATTCAGTTAAACAGAGCCCCAAAACTAAACTCAGTTTTCTCTTCATATTGTAATCGTTGGCTTCAAGAAATTTCACGCCTCGCTAAACTTTAAGGAAGGCCTAACGAGGATAGACAAAGGCTGAAAGCCATCAATCTCGAGCGCCAAGCGGTCGAAAAGTTTTTGGCTGGCATTTTCTTGACGGATTTTATACATAGGTAAATTCAACCGCTAGAAAAGTGTGTCAAGGCGAAGGCGAAAATAAACACGCTTCAGGCCTAGCAAGTAAATAGCTTCAACGAATCAGTTATTGATTAAATTGCTTTGCTATAGCTCATGTATATATATATATATATATATTTATTTATTTTTTTTTTTATTTAATTCATTGTTGCAGCTTATTGTCTAAGACTCTATAGCGCAATTATCTCGAAACCTTAACTAATGAGTGGGCCAGTATGCCAGTATAAACTAATTATAATAATTAATATAATTAATAATAATATTATACGCAGAGATCAGATCACCCGACGATCCAAAGGGTGAAGTCTTTTTAGTCTTCGCCTGTTATTGTTGTTGGCTAGATATATATATATACATATATTTTGCATGCGTGTGTAGAAACTCTCAGCTGAAACTGATCAGACGGGCCGACGGACGAGACAGCTCGTCGTCAACAGCAGTGCTGACTAAGAGCTGATTCCAAAACCAGGTTTTATCTGAAAAGTAACAACAAGCACCCAAAATATGTATGAAAGGTTATAAAGGTGATATTTTAATTTGAAAAACTTATTAAGCAATCGACACAAAAACTGTTTTTACATAACACTTTTGTCATCAAAATTAAGTATACGTAATTGAAATGTTTAACATAAGGAAATGATTAAGTATTAACTTTCTTTAGATATATGTATTGGCACAGAATGTATTTAAGTAATTATAAAATGAATAATAATTTTCTGTGATCTGCCTGCCGACGTATGCAACTGAATAGAAATATATATATATAATATATATTTATGTACATACGCAGTGTACTATTATTAATTGTCTGTAGTGCTCAATTCTCCACTCATGCGGACTATTTCATTTTGTTGTTTTTCAATGACCTCCAACAAGGATCCATTTACATTGAGCGCTTCCCACTGTACAGCTGATCCCTGTACGTAAATCGTTAGTTTTTGTTGCTTTTTGTTATTAGTTAGCCATTGACGTGCTTCCAACACAAATTCCTCTGTTACCAGTTGACATTGTCGCATATTCAAGATCTCCAAGTTGGGCAAAACCTTGACGAGTTCCATTGCCTGTTCATTTGTGATGGAAGGCATTTGAATATGAAGCGACTTCAGCTTTTGTAGTTTGAGCAAGTGTTGAAGCGGCACTTCTTTACACCACACACATAAGTTTACAAGGCTGAGGGTGTCACAAATGCTAGCAACCTGCTCAGTCGTTAGATATCCGCCCTTTATGGAGAGGCTTTCCATCATTTCTCCTTGTTTTGTTTGAAGGTCATTCAAAAATTCATCTCGTAAAGCACTGTGAATCCAAATAAATAGATGCTTCAGTTTCTTCAATTTAAAGACTTTTTCGTATGGAGTGCCTTTTATAAGGTGCACACCATATTCAAAACTTTCCAAATTCGGGCAGTGGTTGACAGCAGACTCCACATGTAACTTAAAATGCTCCATCTTCTTATTGCAAAGAAACATTTCGAGGTGTTTGTCAGTCATCGGATCAACACAAGCAGGAAATTCTTTGCGTAATTTATCGTCACGTGGCACTGCAAACTTTGCCATGTCTTTCTTGTGTTTTTTATGTTACCAAATTTAACTAAATCTTCGACAGTGAAAAAAGTATCAACACAGCGTAAGGAATCCTGAGCAGCAATTTAAAATTTTTATATTTATTACTCTTTATAATAAAGTGATGTAACTTATTGTTCTTCAATTTTTTGCTTCTGACCGATCACAACCAGTTCTGGGAATAGACTGCTGCTGCGGCAGCTTAGTGAGCTGATTTGCAAGCTTTCAAAGATACGCACGTATAGAGGGTGTGTGTGTGTGTGTGTGGATGTGAGTGCCAGTGTTGCCGTTTCAGCTTTTTTCCCGTCAGATCTGGCTTTTTTGAAAGTCCGACTGCGGGAAAAATTGGAAAACAGCGGGAAGCGGGAATTCTAGCTTTTTTGAAAATCGAAAAAGCTTTTTTCAGATTTTTTTTATTTTTCCAATTTTATCAGTATATTTTGCTTGCATACATTATTTAGTGTTGAAATTGAAAAGGTATCGATTGAGCAACCACTATTATCGCTCAGTTTCCCACCTCTAGGTTATTCAAATTTTTGCTAATACTGTCATCGCTAATTAATGAGAAGTGTTTTTCAAATAAATTAAAAACGCCAAAAGAAATATACAAGCAGAAAATTCGTGATGTTTGGCTGCATAGCACAGATTTTAAAGATTGGTTGAGGAAGGACTTAACCGATCCATCACGCGCTTTCTGTAGCTATTGCAAAAGCAATATTACGGCGACACTTAGAGATTTGCATATCGGCGCATTGAACAAAATAAAATAGATTTTGTCCAACAACCATTGCCAAAGACTATTGAGCAGGAGAAGGCAGCTCTTTGTCTGTTCGTAGCTCAGCACACTGCAATTGCTCTAAAAATAAAGCTGCATCGCACAAAGTGCACATATGTTATTAAAAACATTTCAGCTCCGCATTTTTGCGATGATCTTGTAAAGGATATTGACAACTCAAAATTTAGCTTGCTGCTGAACGAGTCGACCGATATAAGCTATACAAAATTGCTTAGTATGTCAGTGTTAGTGTCAATAATGTGTTAAATTGATTTTTAAATATCTGTATATACGTGTGGAGCTGTAGTATCCACTTTTTTAAGCTTAATTAGGCTTGAAAGTGGAGATGCTATGGCAATGGTGGAAGGGTTGAGAAAGGAGCTTGAATTTCAGAAGATGAACAGTAAAATTTTGGTCGGTATTGGCACAGGTAACGCTAGTGTCATGGTTGGAACTAATAAAAGCGTATATGCACAGCTCAAAAGGCATGTATCGTCCCTAATAAATAACAGCTTTTTTTTAACTTTTTTTGCTCGCGACTTTGCTTTTTTTGGATTTTTTTTTTGGTTGATCTAGCCTTTTTTGCTCCGGAAAAAACGGCAACACTGGTGAGTGCCTTTGCAGTTGTGATATTTTCATGCTCATATATGGCCACCGATGCTCAATGATCGAGTGAGTTGAATAAGTTGAGTAATTGAGTTGAGAGAGTGTTGAATACATATGTACCTGGCGCGCGCGCGCGCGCGTGTGTGTGTGTGTCTGTGTATATATTTTTCTTTATATATATTTCTATTCAGTTGCATACGTCGGCAGGCAGATCACAGAAAATTATTATTCATTTTATAATTACTAAAATACATTCTTCTCAGATAAAACCTGGTTTTTGGAATCAGCTATAATTAGTCAGCATTGCTGTTCACGACGAGCTGTCTCGTCCGTCTGCCCGTCTGATCTGATCTGATTGAGCTGAGAGTTTGTACACACGCATGCAAAATATATGTATGTATATACATATGTAGGATGTGCATGCATGGATTAGTGGAATGGTGAACATTTATTTATATATGTGCACATTTTTGTTAAATCTGTCTGCACGTTTATACTTTGCTTATTAGGTCAACTCCAATATACCAACATAAATAATAAGAATAAAACTGATTCAAATTTTAAAAATTATATATGTATATAGGTAAAATTGATATATAATATAATTTATTGTAATATTAAGTTGTATGGCAATTGTGTATCGACTGTGTCTGTAGCATTATGTATTTATGTTAAGTCTGCTCAATAGTCGACTTTCTGGCTTTGCTGCCATGCTGAATACTTACGCAATTAGAATTGAAAGTGAGAACTATTGTTGTGTGTAACAGCCGATAAATTCTGTTGTTATCTTTGGATATATGTTTGATATATATATGAATATAAATATATATAACTCTGATCAGACGGGCCGACGGATAGGGGTATATCGACACAGCTCGTCGTCGTGATGTGTTCATGCTGACAGAGAAATGGCAGAGCGTCACGTCGCAATAATATACGAAGGTTGTGCGTAAATGAACGTCTCCAACGAGCTCCCGTCTGAACGGAGCAAGCTAGTTTAAATCTGAATCGACGCTCCCGCCAAGTGTGAATTGCTGTCTGTGATAGAATTTCTGGTTTTCAAGGGCTCAAATCCTATTGAAATCCATCGTCAGTTGATCGATGTGATCATTGATGCGGATCGGCGTGTGACTGTGCGAGAAATTGCCGAACTGATAGCGGACATAGATTTTGACAGATATTTTGAAGTAAAACATAAGCAACATTGACAATACTTATTCATGCATAAACAAAATCACACAAAGCCACAAATTGACCACATCTACTAGAGTATTTAGCTGAAATCAAAATTTTTACAAGTGAGTCACATACTGTCAACATTGACTTGAAATATATATGGCACATTCGGAAATCTTGATTTTTGAATACATTTAATATACTGTTTGTGAAGTGTGAGCGAGTATTAAACAGTCGAACTCGCCCGACTGCAACATTTTCACTTGTTTTTTATACCCTGAACCCATTGAAAATAAGAAATCAGGGAATAATGTTTTTGTGAAAATGTATGTAACAGGCAGAAGGAGGCGTGGCAGACCCCATAAAGTATATACATATATTCTTGATCAGGGAGACGAACTAAGTCGATTTTGCCCTGTCCGTCCGTCTGTCTGTCTGTCTGTCTGTCTGTCCGTCTGTCCGTTTGTATGAACGCGTCGATCTCTGAACATATAAGAGTTAGCGACTTAAAATTAGTTAAGTTTGTTTTAACAAATCGATAACTTTTCTCGTTTTATTGTTATCGATTAAAAACCTTATCGAAATCAAGTTATTAAATTATATCTCGTACATATTTTGAGCTAGAGTCTTCAAATTTCGTGTTTAGATTCATTTAAATTTTATACAATTTCGATTTTCTTTATATTTTAGATACCGGTTAAAAAAATATTTGTTCATAATTTAATTTTTAAGCTTACATTTTTTCTGCTTTATTCAATACATGATTGAATATATTTGAAAACGCAGATCGGATGGAGTTCAGGGCATCTCCTAGTCGAACACCACCGACTACAGTTTTTCTACTTGTTTCTTCTTTTTTTTTTTTGTGGGCGTATTTTTTTCCTTTTCTTGCAGCTCTTCAACTGTCAGATAAAAAATCTTAATCGCCAGCAATTTGTCTGACAGGTCAAACACAAGGCGCCTGCTAACCGCAAAAACCAAATCAAATCACAATGCTATAGACCCCAACTAAGAGGCATTATAAAGCAACCTTCTGCACAGCGACCACACACTCACACACACACATACAAACTGCTCAAGTACTGTGGACCTCTAAAGGCTCTGAACTTTCAACCCAAAGCGCCTTTTGTTGTTGCCACAAATATTTATGTGCTGAATGCGAGCAAAAGGAATTAAATATATATATATCTATTTACTTCTTCTTGTGTGAGCTGAAATGTAGAAATGGTAGATATTTCTGTTATTAGTAGATTGCCATCTTAATTGAGTTGCAATTGTGAAATTGTGAGGGTGGCCACTCTGCCCAACAGCTGCTTGCTATCATCAATCAGACAAGAGAGCGCCGAGCACACAGCAAATTAGTTCAATATATTAGAGGAAACTTTTGTTTAATTAGCTGTCATTGCGTATGCGTCATGTTGCGTGCACAACGTATTGCATTTGGTAGAAACTTCAACTACCTTCATCTACAGACACTTTAGTTGAGCTTAAAGACATCTTACTTAGTTTTTATGGACGCCAATTAGAGTTTTAATTGGCAGAACGTGGCCATTAAAATGGGCGCTTGCAAAAGGCATAAAGACAATTGCAAATGCCTGGCGAGAATATCTTAATGCTGTTAATATACAAATATACAAATATATATTTAAATATATAAATATATATATTTATCTTTAAATATATCTGGCACTGCAATTTGCAGCTTTAAGGTCTGCTACTCGAGCAACCTGGTTGCCACAGGAAGCAGTCAACTAACAAGCGCTGGCGAACTTGTATCTTGTATCTTGTATCTTGTATCTGGTAGCTAACTGCACTTAATACGCGTTATGCACCCGAGACAAGGGCAAAGGGCGCACATTGGATGCAAGAAACTTGCAAGTTTTTGCTAGCTGCTAAGTAGGAAAATCGCTTCGAGACACAACACAAACAACCAGACAGATAGACAGATACCAAATGATAGAGAGAGGCAGAGTGGTAGGAAGCGAGAAGATGCCTGTGTTCTTGGGTTGTGGTTGAAAGTAAGTACGTGTCATATGACAAGTGAAATGTGCACAAAATTACTTATTTTAGCAGCGGTTAAGACGCTTGTCGGGCTTATGCAGACATACAAACAAGCACACACACATACACACACACACACACACACACACACACACACATGTATGCATATTTATACATAAATATTCAGACACTGAGTTACTTGACTCTCTTGAGGTTTGCCCCGTGGACACGCAACACGGCAAAATGCAGCGCTTAACTATAATTTTGTAGATAAACATTTCACAATTCGTGGCATTTCGACAAATATATACCAAATTGCTGCACAAATTTTGTGGCAACATTTTTATGTACATATATAGTATATACACTTAAGCATGTCCGTATACAGCTAAATAAGGGCGTATACGTAATATATGCATTAAACAAGTAAGAAAACTCTAGTCGCTGGTGCCCGACTAGGAGCTCCCCTGAACCCCATCCGATCTGCCTTGTAAAATATACTCAATCATGTATTTATTAAAGCAGAAAAAATGTAAGCTTGTAAAATTAAATTATAAAAAAAAAAAAATTTTTTTGGCCGGTGTCTAAAATATAACAAAAATTAAAATTGTGTGTCTAAAATATAACAAAAATTAAAATTGTGTAAAATATAAATAAATTTAAATACGAAATTTGGAGACTCTAGCTATAAAGATGTACGATTTATAATGATGAGGTTTTTAATCGATAACAAAAAAAAAGGAAAAAGTTATCGATTTTTTAAAACAAACTTGACCTGCGCGTGCTATACAGGGACCTACAAAAAATTTCAATTATAGGTTCTGAGATCGACGCGTTCGCACATACGGAAGGACGGACGGACGGATGGACGGACGGACACGTCTATATCGAGTCAGCTCTTCTCCCTGATCAAGAATATATATACTTTATGGGGTCTGTCACGCCTCCTTCTACCTGTTACATACATTTGACATTTCAACAAAACCAGTATACCCTGATTTCCCATTTTCAACGGGTTCAGGGTATAAAAACGGGGCTTGTCTGCACTTAAATTTACAAACGAAATATTATTATTAACAAAATAATACAATATTCGAATATTAAAAGTATTGTATATAATTTATAATTTATATAGAATTATTTTAGTGTTATATACAATTTATTTATATAAATATTATATTTATATACAAGTCTAGGCAAACCTAAGATCCTGCAGAGAGAACCTATATGATTCCCATTTTATAATTTGTTGCAAACATGTTTCATTAAACCTAACAAAAGGAGCAAGTTTTTCTTCTTTTTTTTTCATTTTTTGTAGCCCCCAAAGACAGCCCGCAGCCAAATGACAATGTGAAGCAACAACAAGGAAAACTTTGTGCCAGTTTTTCATTTTTTTTTTTGTTTTTTGTTCTTTTTGCTTCTTTGTTGCGTTGTCTTGCGTGTACCTCAAGGGATGTCATTTAGAAGGCGACGAGTGCGCGTCAAGTGTAAAAATTAAGCAGCTGCGAGCTGAACAGGCACTAAGTGAGATAAAATTACAACCCCGGCCCGGGCCCAGCCAGATACGGGCTGAGTAAGTAAATGTGAATGGGCGTGGCCCACAGGCAAACAAAAGGCGCACCACAGCCACAAGAGAACAGCAAAGAAGCAACGAAACTGGTACAAGGTCGCCGCTCAAATCTGTGCGAGATTTGAGAAAGATTGGAAATGTTGTAGTTTTAAAGCGCGCACCTCCTCTCTGCACTCTTCTATAATTTCACTTTTCATCAAATCAGCGACGTGACTACAAAATCCGAACAACCAAAAAACTTTTTCAATCTAAAATTATCAAAGTAAACATCAAAGTAGGAGTTGGAAAAAAACACCTGCAAATTAGCCAGACAGAAACAGAGGAAAATAGAAATACAGCCGAAGCGAAAATTCTAAACAAAATGGCAGCCATTGAGAGAGAGAGAGGGAGAGGGAGATATAGTGGAGAATGGAGTGAAAGAGTGGCATAAAGTTTTACAAGCGAATCAACAAAAATGTTCACACCTCATGTGTGGAATTTAAATTTGCTGGCAACACAAACACACACACACACACACACACACACAGGCATACACTCACACACACACACAGGGCACACTTTCGAGTGCAGATGCGAAGACATTGCTCATACGCCCTGAGAGCCGCGTTGAGTGTGGCAAAGGCACACACTGTGTAAAATTTCATATCAATTTCATTGGGATTAAGTTATATTTTATATTTTAGTGCTTGCCAAGGTGTTGATGTGTGTGTGTGTGTATGTGTGTGTGTGTGTGTGGCAAGTGTATTGCTGAGATTTCGTGCACGTGCAGCTCCTTTGGTTTTATGTGCTGCGTTTGCCGAAAATGGGATTTGCCACAAGCCCAAAATATTGATAGAGCCTTAGGGCTTGTCATAGAGCCTGGCTCTGAATATACATATATATGTAAAAGACTCGGAGGATAATTAAAGTTAACGAGCAGAAGATCTCTTGCAGTAAGACAGTTTAAAAAAATATAATAAAAAAATAAAACAAATGTTTAAACAAGTAAACAAATGAAATGAATGCAGAGAATGAATTTAAACTTATTACAGGCATGGCTAAAAGAGTTTTCAATAGAAAATTTATTAAAAACTAAAAAAAAAAGTCGTAGAAGATTTCTGCTTTTATATTTTGGCCATAAAATCTATGCAAGTTCATGATGATTTCATTAAATAATTCAAAATATTTTGATAATCATATGATGTCGAGGCATCTATCCCATATATATATATATATATCTAAAAGTATGACAGCTGTAATAGTAAAGTAAGCAGAGTTTATTTGCATTCACTCCAACGAAAAAGACCCTTACCGCATTGCCTGACCATTTGCTTAATTCAATGACTTCTGTGACTCGGAACTACACACTTGTGAGTTGGTACTTGGCACACTCACACACTCACACACACTCGCAAATACACAGCCAGACACAAGTACAATTTCCTGTTCAAGCCGAAAAATACAAATCATAAAAGTCATGGCCCCGACAGTTCATAAAAAATGCGGCCCAGCGCAGCGATTGCCATACAAACAGGCGCATTACATGGCAAGAATCTACCAAAAACCCATGACCGGCATATAATTCAAACACGTACCAATACAACAAAGACAGAGACAGCACTAGAGAGTGCGAGGGAGAGAGTGTGTGTGTAGGTATGAGGGTGCGCATAGCGGGTGGGCGGTAATCAGGCAATTTCATATGAATAAGTTAGCAGGCAATGCCGCCTGAGTGTAAGCAATAAATTTCGTTTGTATTACGAATGCGACGCTGCTTGTGAAAATTTTAAAGCCGCCAAACTATGGTGGCCCAGAAACGCCCAGACCCGCCCACAATAACAACAACTTGGCACACTCACACACTCACACACACTCGCAAATACACAGCCAGACACAAGTACAATTTCCTGTTCAAGCCGAAAAATACAAATCATAAAAGTCATGGCCCCGACAGTTCATAAAAAATGCGGCCCAGCGCAGCGATTGCCATACAAACAGGCGCATTACATGGCAAGAATCTACCAAAAACCCATGACCGGCATATAATTCAAACACGTACCAATACAACAAAGACAGAGACAGCACTAGAGAGTGCGAGGGAGAGAGTGTGTGTGTAGGTATGAGGGTGCGCATAGCGGGTGGGCGGTAATCAGGCAATTTCATATGAATAAGTTAGCAGGCAATGCCGCCTGAGTGTAAGCAATAAATTTCGTTTGTATTACGAATGCGACGCTGCTTGTGAAAATTTTAAAGCCGCCAAACTATGGTGGCCCAGAAACGCCCAGACCCGCCCACAATAACAACAAAATGGAAATTTATTACAGCAAAGCGTGCACGCCAAAAAAAGGTGTTTATTACTTATTTAGGACGGCACGCCTACACAGACCCAAGCAAGGTAAGAGATATGAAATTGGTCTGATAAGAAAAAGTCGGCACACCAAATTTTTAGATAATAATAAATAAAGTATAAATAATAAATAATAAATAATAAATAATAAATAATAAATAATAAATAATAAATAATAAATAATAAATAATAAATAATAAATAATAAATAATAAATAATAAATAATAAATAATAAATAATAAATAATAAATAATAAATAATAAATAATAAATAATAAATAATAAATAATAAATAATAAATAATAAATAATAAATAATAAATAATAAATAATAAATAATAAATAATAAATAATAAATAATAAATAATAAATAATAAATAATAAATAATAAATAATAAATAATAAATAATAAGTAATAAATAATAAATAATAAATAATAAATAATAAATAATAAATAATAAATAATAAATATATAAATTTTTTTTATATTTTGTATCCACTTTACTTTATATTTTATTATATATTTATTATACTATTGTATGTTGTAACATTTCTATACTTCTCTTATTTTTTTGGTTCGTAATAATTGAAAAATAAACATAATATATGTTTTATTATGCATTTTTAAAGCTGTTAACTTCCTAAAATTTATGGCGATCACTTATATCCATTATTTTTAGTTTCACACTACTTTAAAATCATTTGCTGACTGAATTCATTTATATGCAAACGAAATCAGTGTAGTTGCCAAGCCGCATTCGAAAGGGTATTGAAACAATATGGTAGATTGCTCGGTTGCTCGACTGCTAACAGCAGGCGACCAGCAGCCACTTGGTTGCTGTGTCGTGCTGTGTATGGAGGTGAGTACGTGCCTGAGGCTTAGCGCCATCAAGTGGCAATTGGGGAGTGACGCCATAGTCTCGCCAGCCACTAAACATTTTAATTAGAAAATTTCGCACAGCCAGTTGAGCCGACCGCAAATCCAATTATCAAGTAATTATGCATTTAATTTGGCGCATAGGAGCTGCGTCGGACGCATGTGTGCATTATTATCGACAAGCGGGCGGGATTCTTAATGCCGACCAGCCAGCCAACCAACCGAGTGAGCAACAAATCAACAACGTACTATCTTCTGCACACACACACACGCATATATGCAAAAAGCCAAAACTTTTCGTTGACTAACGATATCCAGCCAAAAAGCTGGCAGAATTTCAATTTCGAGCATTGCCAGAGTTGTCTGGCAGCCTCAACAAACGAACAACAACCAAAAAAAAAAAAAACTAGTTTGCAAACAACACAGAAGCGTAGCTTTCACACATGCCCCGCGCCCTTCGTAATACTTGAGCTGTCTGCGTGTTGCAATTAAAAGTTTGCCGACGCTTATTACAAATGTCGAGACCGCAATCAGCAGAGTATCAAAGAGGTCAAGTGCAGCGACAAAGTCTGCACAGTGTTGCATACTGCATGCAATTTATGACCAGCTTGACCAACACTAATAATTGGCCTAGGTCGTGTTGGGTCCGAGCACTTTAAAGGCTTATCCAAACTACGTTACCTTTTCGATAAGATTCAACAAATTTTTCAACGTTGGCTTTTTGGCTATAAAACTGCCAACAAGCCGTTGGCCGCTGACAGCCAGGCAAATATTTACCACTCGAATGTAAGCATTGGGTCACTTGGCAGAATATATATGTATATATACCTATATTGTACTTGTTATAGGTAGGGTATAGTGGGTATGTTAAAACGCATGTAACAGAAAGAGTTAGAGTTAGTTAAATAAACATACTTGATCAGGCTCAAATACCGAAGCGATTTAGTTCTGGCAGTCTGTCTGCTCTGCTCTTCATGAACGCATTGATCTCATACGCAGACTTGAAATTTGAAACATAAAAACTTGTTTAGATAGATTTGATTTCAACAAATCGATAACTTCTTCCATTTACATAAATTCAAACCAAATTCCTATTGACTTCCAGTTGTTTAAGCATATTTTGCAGATGCTTTGGGTACTTTCTAGTCAGGCACTTCCTGTTATTTGCTTTCAACTGAGAACACTGCCAGAAAAAATAAATAGAGTGCGCCAAAATTTATGTGGTGACCTGGTTTTTGGATAGGTTTCTGCGAATTGCATTTCGGCAGTGGTCGCATCGAAAAAAAAGCGCGCTTAAAGATATCGTGGTTTAAGTTAGTTTTAATGCATGCCACAGATTGAGTTCTTTATGTGACTCTTTTTTTTTTATTCCATTTAGCCTCCTCAGTAAAGCGAACTACACAAATTCTTGTTAAAGACTAGAAATTGAGCTGAAAGCAATAGCAAGTGACAGTTACATTAAATTATATCCTTTACACCTTTAATTAGACCAATTAACACCCGCCCACGCACACACAGTCGTACGCACAACCATTAATTAGACGCTAATGATGACATCAGAAAAGCATTGATATGTCCATATATAAGAGTGGCTTGAGCGACAATTGAACAGTTGAAAATGGAAAAAGCAGGGAGACTAAATATGAAAATGGAGCTTCAGACCATGTCCACACCGGATATGCCCATCTTTGGCATTACGTTGCGTTTAATGAAATTCTGGTCATATCTATTCGTTCACAATTGGCGACGCTATGTGGCCCTAACGCCCTACGCTCTCATCAATCTTACACAATATGTGGATATCTACTTAAGTTCCGAGCCTCTGGACTTTATCATACGCAATGTCTATCTGGCTGTGCTCTTTACCAACACTGTTGTACGTGGCGTCTTGCTGTGTGTGCAACGCGGCCGATACGAACGTTTCCTAGAACTCCTGAAGGCTTACTATCTTCAGCTTCTGGTGAGCTTCATAAGAATATTATTCATAAAATATTATAAATATAATACAAACAGTGTTTATGTGCTCTTACAATCAGAACATTAACTATACTATATATTCAATTTATTTATGTAGCTAAAGTTTGATAGTTCGATTTCACAGAAATCGTGGAAAGCAAGTAAGAACCTTGGTATTATATATTACCTATACATAATTTTGTAACAAATCAATAGAGAAGGTCAACAGTAATTTAGTCATCAAATTTGGAGTTTAAAACTCTAAAGCTATAGAAGATACAGTTTTTTCCGATTTACCACGCTAATGCCCCCAATGGGCGTAAATATATCCGCCATATCTTTTTGATCTTGGGTTGTCAACCCGAAAATACTTTCCAAATTTCAAGTCTCACGAAATTTAAAATTTCTGGTTTTTAATATACCGCAAAATGTATTTTCCGATTTGACACGCCTCTAGTGGGGAAAATCTTGACATTTTTTAATTCGAAGGTATATACGACTATATATTGCAAATTTCAAATCTCGAGCTTCAATAGCGCCGAAATGGTTTGCGTTCATACGGACAGACGGACGGACATTGCAAAAAAAAACCAATATACTCAATTCTCTTCATGTATGAATATAATAAAACCACTAGATATTTTGTGGGTGCATTTTAATAATCTCTAGAAAAGTGGAGGACGGATACGTCACAATACTATATACAATAAATATATATGTACAATTTATACAACATACCTAAATCATAATCTAAAAACAGAATTTTCAACTTTTATCAATGCACAGTGCTAATTGTGAGCTGACTATCAGCTGATTCCACGTCTTATCTGAACTTTTAGAACAAACACGAACAATTTAGGGGAAAGCCCCAAAGTATTGTAATAATTGTCGTTATAAAGGTTATACTTTAACTTGAAAAACTTGAAAAACTACCCAAAACTTTATATGTTTTTACATAACACTTTTGTAACAAAAATTAAGTATACATAACTGAAATGTTTAAAATTAAGAAATGATAAAGTATTAATAATATTTATTAATATTAAAAAGCAAAGTAAAGGCGCACAGAGAGCTTTAACAAAAATGTGCACATATATGAATGAATGTTTACAATTCCACAAATACATGCATGCAAATCCTATATATATACATATATTTTGCATGCGTGTGTAGAAACTCTCAGCTCAATCAGATCAGACGGGCCGACGGACGAGACAGCTCGTCGTCAACAGCAGTGCTGACTAAGAGCTGATTCCAAAACCAGGTTTTATCTGAAAAGTAACAACAAGCACCCAAAATATGTATGTATGAAAGGTTATAAAGGTGATATTTTAATTTGAAAAACTTATTAAGCAATCGACACAAAAACTGTTTTTACATAACACTTTTGTCATCAAAATTAAGTATACATAATTGAAATGTTTAACATAAGGAAATGATTAAGTATTAACTTTCTTTAGATATATGTATTGGCACAGAATGTATTTAAGTAATTATAAAATGAATAATAATTTTCTGTGATCTGCCTGCCGACGTATGCAACTGAATAGAAATATATATATATAATATATATTTATGTACATACGCAGTGTACTATTATTAATTGTCTGTAGTGCTCAATTCTCCACTCATGCGGACTATTTCATTTTGTTGTTTTTCAATGACCTCCAACAAGGATCCATTTACATTAGGCGCTTCCCACTGTACAGCTGATCCCTGTACGTAAATCGTTAGTTTTTGTTGCTTTTTGTTATTAGTTAGCCATTGACGTGCTTCCAACACAAATTCCTCTGTTACCAGTTGACATTGTCGCATATTCAAGATCTCCAAGTTGGGCAAACCCTTGACGAGTTCCATTGCCTGTTCATTTGTGATGGAAGGCATTTGAATATGAAGCGACTTCAGCTTTTGTAGTTTGAGCAAGTGTTGAAGCGGCACTTCTTTACACCACACACATAAGTTTACAAGGCTGAGGGTGTCACAAATGCTAGCAACCTGCTCAGTCGTTAGATATCCGCCCTTTATGGAGAGGCTTTCCATCATTTCTCCTTGTTTTGTTTGAAGGTCATTCAAAAATTCATCTCGTAAAGCACTGTGAATCCAAATAAATAGATGCTTCAGTTTCTTCAAGTTAAAGACTTTTTCGTATGGAGTGCCTTTTATAAGGTGCACACCATATTCAAAACTTTCCAAATTCGGGCAGTGGTTGACAGCAGACTCCACATGTAACTTAAAATGCTCCATCTTCTTATTGCAAAGAAACATTTCGAGGTGTTTGTCAGTCATCGGATCAACACAAGCAGGAAATTCTTTGCGTAATTTATCGTCACGTGGCGTTGCAAACGTTTGCATGAACACACCAAATTTAAAAACATCCTCCACAGTAAAACAAGCCAATTGTCTTGTATCAACGCAGCGGAAGAAATTCTGCACAATATTATAAAATTCATTACTTGTTCTTGATCAAAATACTATCTATAGTTTTAGTTTATTTATATAGTTTATAGTTTATTATAAAATTCATTACTTGTTCTTGATTAAAAGACTATCTATAGTTTTAGTGGTTACCTCAGCTAATAGCCAAATCCAAATTATCCACATTTTCACTTAGTCAATGATATTCTTTGTTTTTACACCAACAACACCGGCAACTGACTAATGAAGACTGATGCATGTGCTCAGCACTCGACGGCAACTGATTGACTGATCTACGTTATGTTGAGTACGTGCTCACGCTGAGTTAAGAGCTATTTGTGTGATTGACGGACTAGTCAGAGTTGAGTAGAGAGCGCGCAAGAGAGTGAGTTTGGTCATAAAGTCTAAAGGGCATCTGAGCGCAGAAATGCTGCATATACGCATTACGTTGTGTTTAGGAAATGAGTCGATTATATCTAACGTTATCAGCAATAATTTGATAGGGAAACTGCCAGTAGTCTTATAGTTGGCTTGCTTATAATATCAATGACATCTGACTAACTGGTAGCTAATCTTATCAGGTGCATCAACAGAGACTTTCGAGGCAGCAAATTATATCCACGATCATTTATGCATAACTCTATCAATAAATTAAAGAATGCAGTTTCGTAGTTCGTGATCTGAATATTCGATTTGCATATCCGATTATCTTAACTTTTTGATGTATTCGATAGTTTTCGTTTGCAAAACTTTTGTAAAGCCACATTATTATTTTTCAAGCATGATTATGCGGACGGCTCTACATCACTAAAGAATTCGATTGTCTGCTCGACTAGGAGATATTTAAACTCCGAAGAATAGAAAATCTCTTAAGTCATTATACTGACTTACACAGTTAGTCTGAAATATCTAGCTCTTACAATATTCACTTTATACACTTTAAAAACGAAGTCAAATTATCGATTTTTATCGCTAATAAGAAAGTGGCATGAGTTATCGAAGAAAAAAGAAGATGAACTCGTACTAGTATATACAGGAATATATATTTAAAATTGTAAGTCTCAAGCTTTTGTGGATTATCACTATGTTCATACGGACGGACAGACGTACATGGCTAGATCGAGTCAGCTCTTTGTCCTTATCAAGAATATATATACTTTACTATATATATATATATATATATATAGTATATATATATATACCGTTTGCCTATTAAATACATTTTCACTATATATACTGTTTGCCTATTAAATACATTTTCACTAAGGGTTTTGTGCTCTGAACTTCCATTTTCAATGGATTAAGACGTCGGTATTCGAAGCGACGAACAGTTTAGTTTTTATACATTTTTTTCGATAAACTTTGGCGGGTAATTCCAAAATAGTTTGTATAAATCTCAATATGAAATTTTAGAAAAAACTGTCAAATGTATGTAACAGGCAGAAGGGGGCGTGGTAACCTCCATAAAGTATATATATTCTTGATCAGGGAGACGAGCTAGGTCAATTTAGCCCTGTTCGTCTGTCTGTCCGTCTGTCCGTATGTATGAAGGCGTCGATCTCACAACATATAAGAGCTAGAGACTTGAAATTAGGTCCCTGTATAGCACGCGCATATCAAGTTTGCTTTAAAAAATCGATAACTATTCCCGTTTTATTGTTATCGATTAAAAACCTTATCGAAATCAAGTTATTAAAATATATCTCGTACATCTTTAAGGCTAGAGTCTCCAAATTTTGTATTTGGATTAATTTATATTTGATACAGTTTCGGGTTTTGTTATATTTTGAATACCAACCAAAAAAAATATATTTTTTATTATTATTTAATTTTACAAGCTTAAATTATTTCTGAGTTAATAAATACATAACTGAGTATATTTAAAAACGCAGATCAGGGGATCTCCTAGTCGGGCACCACCGACTAGAGTTTTCTTTCTTGTTTATCTTTATATTTTCAGAATTTTATTTAATTTCATTTAACATTTTCTTACTTTATCTATTACAGAACTCTTCAGATGAGCACATTGGCGAATTGATAGCGAAGACGACGCGACTTTCCAACTTGATTGGTCGCATTAATTTACTAATGGGCATGTGCACTTGCGTTGGCTTTGTAACATATCCCATTTTTGGGTCAGAGCGCGGTTGGTCCAACCGAATTGAGATGTAGTAAATTGTGCTTGCTCTTTGCTAATTGTATTTGTATTTGTATTTGTATTTGTAGTGCTGCCCTACGGCATGTATGTGCCTGGTATTGATAAATATGCCAGCCCTGGCTATGAGCTCTTCTTTGTGGTGCAGGTCATAATGGCGCCGATGGGCTGCTGCATGTACATACCGTACACCAATCTGATTGTTACCTTCACACTGTTTGCCATTCTCATGTGCCAAGTGCTGCAGCACAAGTTGCGCACCTTGCGGCAACTGCAGGGCATTCGGGTGCGTGACGAAATTATATGGTGCATACGCTATCAGGTCAAGCTGGCTGGGTAAGCTATTTCACCTAACATATGAAGGTATTCAAGCTTGCCGCTTACTCACCCACTCGCTCACTCAATTATAGCCTGGTCGATGCCATGAACGCATTGACCACCAATTTGCATCTGGTGGAGTTTATATGCTTTGGAGCGATGCTGTGTGTATTGCTCTTCTCGTTAATTATTGTAAGTTGGAAATTTTCATTTCAGATGTTGATATGGCATATCAGAATGTGAACTGATTCTGTTCAAATCAAATCCAAGTATTTATATATACATATATTATTAAAGCATGAATCTCTTTTTCTCAATAGGCGCCCACAATAGGTCAGTTTGTAATCGTGATTTTCTATATGATCATGATATTTGCCAATAGCGTTGTGCTCTACTACGTAGCCAATGAGCTTTACTTTCAGGTAGGTTCATCTCGCCAATTGTTCCAAATATAAATTATATTATAATAATATTTTTTGCAGAGTTTCTACATATCCATTGCAGCCTATGAGAGCAATTGGATGGATCTGGATATAGAGACACAGAAGACTTTAAAGTTTCTCATCATGCGCTCACAAAAGCCGCTCGCTGTAAGCAAACCTTGCGTAAAATTCAGTTGATATATCCTTATATATTTTATATATCCCCAGATACTGGTTGGCGGCGTCTATCCAATGAACCTAAAGATGCTGCAGTCGCTGTTGAACGTCATATATTCGTTTTTCACGCTGCTGCGACGCGTCTATGGCTGAGCTGCTTTGAAGCTCTTTGTGGACCGGACAATTGCCATAGATTGATTGCATTTATCTTCGTTTTTTGGTTTTTTTTTTTAGCCAATAAACGTTTTGCTCAATTCGATTGCATGTCTAAAACTGTTGCAAAAGCAAGTGAAATAAACTATAATAAAAATGCGTCTGCGTCTGGCTGTGGCTCCATGGTGTAGCCCAACCTGAGTGCCCCAAGCAACCAAGGATACTGAGCACTGTCCGACTGCCTTTTCTTATTGTGCTCTGTGTGTGTGTTGGCCGTATTGGCTATGCCTGGCACGTGCCACTTAGATAACTTCTATTTAAGCAAATATAAATCTAAAGTGTGTTAAATTAGATTAAAATGTTCTCGTAAACTAAATGCAGCAGTGTCAGACTCATGTATTCGACCATTGTCTTATATTGTGCTTTTCGTATTGCTTACAAATTTTACACAATGTCTTGCAGCTCTCTGCCGCTTGCCCATGCACTTAATTAATGTTGGAAATTGGCAACTGAGCTGTTTACATATGTGTGTGCAAGGGGAATACATAAGCTTGTTGAGTAGCCCGAAGCGGAGATCACAGCTAATTTAATTGCCAAACTCTTTTTTTATACCCTGAACTCATTGAAAATGGGAAATCAGAATAGAATGTTTTTCTGTAAATATATGTAAGAGGCGCAACTGGGCGTGAAAGATCCCCATTCATAAGCTGCTCTAGGCTGAGTTGTTTACTGGTAAACTAACATTGATAACTTGGAAGAGCAAAGAACAATCATAACCACTTTAAGACATCAATTCCTGGTATCTCCTAGTCGGACACACCCAACTACAAAGCTTTTCCTTTTTTCAGATTGCGGTTTGGTAAGCCACAAGTTATTGATACAGTATTTTATTTAAGACAATTATTTTGAGTTCACTTCGTTCGTATTTATTGTACTTTTAATTAGCCACAAAATATTTCTACAGCAAGTTGAAATGCCACAAACGTGTTTTTATGCAAATTCATTAATATCTGAAGGCCAATAAAAATACAGCTGACATCAATAGCTGATGAACTGTTCATATTGAGTTTTTATACTCATTCACGAAAGTGAAATGAGTATATTGGCTTTGTGCAATGTCCGTCTTGCTGTCCGTCCGTCTGTCCGTATGTCCGGATGAACGCAAACCAGTCAGTTGAAGTGCTAGAGACTTGAAATTTTGAATATAAACACGGATTGACAACTCGAGAACAATAAGATATGGCGCATATATCTACGAGAAAGGGGGGCGTGGCAAATCGGGTATTTTATACAGTTTCTACAAAATTGACCTCCTCTATTGATCTGCTAAAAACTATATATATATACCAATTGGGGGCGTTGCAAATTAGAAAATGGAGCTGGTAGCGTTTGGGTCGTGAAAGTAGTATTCTGCAGTCGGTAATGGCCGACTGCAACGTTCTTATTTGTTGAAATTAAAATTTCTATAATATTCGGTTTATTTAAAGAACGTGTTTGCAGCGCTTTAAGCTTATCTTCTACATTTTTCGACATCTCAACTCAGACTCTGTGCGTTAACACTTCAATTTTCCTAATCAACATTAAGTTTCACTTCTGTTGTGCACCCACAGGCCACATGCTCTGATATTTTGCACATTCAACGAGTCGTCAAATTGACTTTAATTTAAGAATTTTTTTTATATGCTACACATACACACACACAGCACAGATCCACAAAAGGAATTGCTGCCTATGTGCGGCACTTGCTGCACGCGGTATTTCCCTGTCTGCTGCTTAATGGCATTCCATTGCTCTCCACGACGCCGTCTGTTCGGCCCACTCTCTCTCTCTCTCTCTCTCTGCAATGACTCGTCGTTTTTACTGCATACTTTTAAGGGCTGTCGGAGCGGGAGCCGGAGCGGCAGCAGCACAAAACGCTGATGCGACAATTATAGTTATTGTCTGCCTAACCAACCGGGAAGATTTCCTTCTGCCGTTCGTGGCGCGTACGTGAGACAGCAGAAAACACCTTACAGCTGCTGGGGCGGAAAGTGGGCGTGACAGCCCGTTGCAGTCAGCTTCAATTTTAGAAGCAGCTTGTTTCATTGCTAATGTTAACATGTATTGTTGTTGCCCTATTGTACCCAGTCTATGAGCAGATAGAAAGCGGTAGCTTAGCTTAGCTTGCAGTTGCAGATTTCAAGAGACTTTGTTATATTTACATAAGAATTCGAAACATTCAAACTATTCCTTGTCCTTTGTGTTTATGAGAATGGCATAGAGAGGCGACAACTAGAAAAGCTGCTTAAATACATATTTTGAACTGAAATACATCTACAGGGTATTTGAATAGTTGTTGGCATTGCATATATTTGTCTGCCTGTCAATGTCTTTGACGCCAAATTGACACATCTCAGAGCTGTGGATCTGCTCAGCACTGCTTAAATAGTGTGCTAAAACGTGGTACGTGTGTCCTCCTGTACCACGGCATCATTGGCGTCTTTCTTATCTTTGTATTGGCTTACCAGCTGCCTGCTGCCTGCTGCCTGACAGACCATCTTTAATTTCAGTGGCAGCTCCTTGAGCTGGCGAAAAGTTGCTGTAGAAATTTATCACAGCGCAAATCAATTTTCAACACCTTGCCGCAGGCGTTGTGCGTGTGAGCAGATTAGCCAAGTAGCTGGCTGGCTAAGGGAAACAAAATCAAAGCCAACTTCTGCTGCCTGCTGGCAAATGAGGTGTATTTGACGCGGTGGCAAAGATAACCCTTGCTGCAGTCGCTTGCCTAAAACTTTCGGCCCAGCATTAGCTTTCATTGGCTGTGCGGCCACGCCCCGTATTTTATGCCTATTTTATGCGCATCAGGACAAAATTGCGTACGTGTTGTAATTTTTAAAACATTTCTCTTGTACTATTTCTCGGGCTCTGTTGACATTTGATGTGCGCACGGACGGACTCAACTTAATCTGGCGCCAAAAAAAAATGCAGAAGAAGAGGAAAAACTTGCCAAATTTAGGTCAAGCGGTCAAGTGTTCAATGTTGTTGTTGGCTTCTTACGAGGGTTTTATGTTGTTTGCCTGCAGTGGCCCGCAGTTTTGTTTTATGGCCATAACGGAGCGGTTAAGGCGCGGGGGGGAGTTTGTTAGCCTATGTATGTCTTTTGGGGGGTTGTAGCAGCTGTGTTTGCTCAAGAGCTAAAGGATTCGTGTGTCAATATTTGAAAACTTTGCTCAAGATGAATTTACTTAACATTTCACAAGTATTGCTTACAGATATAAATGTGAAAAGTTGTTTTTTTTTATACTCATATACGAAAATGAAATGAGTATATTGGGTTTGTGCAATGTCCGTCCGTCTGTCCGTCTGACCTTCTGTCCGTCTGTCCGTATGAACGTAAACCATTTCGACGCTATTGAAGCTAGAGACTTGAAATTTGGAACATATACTCGGATTGACAAACCGAGAACAAAAAGATATGGGGGATATATCTACGCCCATAG
This sequence comes from Drosophila leonis, assembly GCA_035045365.1. Lineage (NCBI taxonomy): Eukaryota > Metazoa > Arthropoda > Insecta > Diptera > Drosophilidae > Drosophila > Drosophila leonis. The sequence continues at coordinate 7,532,430 of JAWNPC010000202.1, forward strand.
GGGGTGTGGCCCATTTTGTATTTTCTACAGTTTTAAAGCTAGAAATTCCAAATTTAACGAATAAATTACTATTGACCTCCTCCATTTGGGGGCGTGGCAAATCAGAAAATGGAGCTGGTAGCGTTTGTGTCGTGAATGAGTATTCTGCAGTCGGTAACGCCCGACTGCAACGCTCATACTTGTTTTGTATTATTATTTTAAAATAATTTGGATTATATCAAACACAGACTCTGGCGCACCTCTCTTTCAATTGCTTTTAATGTATTAAGTTTCCAGTTGCTTTAAGTGTTTCCATTCTAAATACGAACCATTCACAAATGCTGTAATTTGTAACCTAATTCATTCCAGATTACGTAGCATTTACGAAACACCCCCCAAAACCAATTCAGTGTTGACAACTATTTCCGTTGGCAGCCAAAAGAAAAGCTAAAAAAACAGAAGCAAAAGTTAAAAAAATCAAACATGGCCCAACGTAGGCTGGGTCTACTTGTGGGCGTGCTAAGCCCGCCCCAGACATAAATTATTATCACACCAGCCGCTGACATTGACCCAAAAAAAAAAAAATATATACAACGAAAATAAAAAGGTTTGACTGACAAATTGGTTGACTGTAGAAAATTGTTCAAAGGGAAAATGTGAAAAAGAATTTTCACATCGATTTCCAAGGAAATTTGTGCCATGGCCATGGAAAGCATCAATTATTTAAGGAATTGTAATTGCAATTACAATTCGCCATTGCAATTTGGCATGCATTTGTATCGCATAAATAAACGGCAATCACAGGTAAATTTAATTAACTTAGAGCCAAACAAACAGCACGTGGCGTATACGCAATGTGTTTGCTAAAGTCAAACCGCCTGATTAAATTAGCTAAGGCATTACCTAATAAATCGATATATCTTTGACTTAATTGCCAATGCCAATCAGAGTGGTTGCTAAAATTTTACGTTAAAATGCACTTAAATTGCAAGCGGAGGTCGAACAGTTTGTCCTCCTCAGTGAGGCTGGGCAAATATGCAATTTGTGCCCGATTGGCAGACAGGCAGCCAGGCTGGCAGGCTGGCTGGCAGGATGCTTGTCTGGCCTCGACCGGCAACAAAATTGTTGTACAAATCTGATTAAGGCTGCACAGTTTGGGTAAGCGATTTATGAATACCAATGACTGCGTGCTTGAGTGCAAGGATTAGGTATGTCTGCCTGTCCGTTTGTGTTGCATAAACTGCTTGCCTGCAGGCCAAACGGCGTTGACTAATGCGGGCTGAGCCACAATGGCAAAAGGCAGACAAAGCATTCAGCAGGTGAATAGAGCCGAATAAAGAGCTGTGATAAGGACAACTTTTAGTCCCTGTTTATGACTAATGCTTCGCACCAGCAAACGTATAACAAACGCAGCTTAACACTTATATACATTGTGTACATGATAGCTGCAATGTAATTCTATATTAAAAGCATCTATTTATTGTACAAAATTCCAGAAACTCAGTAATGTTAGCTATTACAAATGTACAGGATCAAAAAGTGTTAATTGTCTTTTTGCAAAGTTAATTGAATATTTAATAAAAACAAGTAATAACACTCTAGTCGGGGGTACCCGACTAGGAGATCCCCTGAACCCCGTCCGATCTGCGTTTTTAAATACATTCCGTATCTTGTATACATTACAAACACATACAAATTGCCAATCTTGCACTTTCACAATCAAATTGCATGTTTGTCAAAAAAGTAGTTTTATTTATGTATTTATAACAAAATTCAAGCAGTCAGCTGTAATTGTTGTGATTCTTAGAACAGACAAGAATGCTCGCATTCGAATGTCTCAATGTATGTGTGCACATGTATAGAAAAAATGAAAACAGGGGTGGGTTTCTGGTCACATGTTGCAATTGACAAAACGTTTTGTTTAATTAATTCTGTGATACTTAATGGATTTTAATGAAATTTTCAGCATATGATCTACATATTATATTGAATATTTGTCAGTTGTCTAAAATTGCAAACGCATTCACATATTGGCTATATTTGCAACTAACCTTCAATTTGAAAATTTTTAAAAAATTTTGAACCAATATCCAAAATATAACAAAAAAAGAAATTGTATAAAATATAAATGAAACTAAATGCAAAATTTGGAGACTCTAGCTCCGAAGATGTAAGAGATATAATTTATTAACTTCATTTCTATAAGGTTTTTAATCGATAACAAAAGAACGGGAAAAGTTATCGATTTTCTAAAACAAACTCGATATGCGCGTGCTATACAGGGACTTCCAAAAAAAAATTCATATATGTTCTGATATCGACGCGTTCATACATACGGACAGACGGACAGACAGACGGACAGGGCTAAATCGAGTCAGTTCGTCACCCTGATCAAGAATATATATACTTTATGGGGTCTGCCACGCCTCCTTCTGCCTGTTACATACATTTAACAAAACCATTATACAATGATTTCCCATTTTCAATGGGTTCAGGGTATAATAAGCTAGCTTTAAGCTAAATGTAATAATTTGGAAATAAAGCATATATTGAATTGAAATGAATTATCCTGTTACAAATTTTTAATTTTAATCTTCACGTACTATTTAAGATTTTTGTGTTATTGAGAAAGTAAGTATATATTGTATTTGTATTCTACAGCATGATTTCATTTGCATTTCCCACTTTCAAAAACAAAACCTTACAATGTCGCCATTCGGCTACTTGTCGCTTGTTGTATTATTCGAATTTGATTATCATGCGGTTCTGCTTCATTTTGGTTGCTTTCGCTGCTTTCATCCAATTCTACATCTATTTATTATGCATTTCTTTCCATCACTTGTCCGACCAAATGTTTCCCTTGTTGTCTGCTGCTCGTCTGGCGGCTTTGACATTTTTTCACCGCAAACTTTTTTGTTTTATTTTCTTTTTATTTTCTGTTTTTCACTGTAAAGTAAAGAGTATTTGTATCGACGCTGTCGCTTCGCATTTGATGGAGGCATGTCCTGGCGGAGTCAAGACTCTCCTGGCAGTTCTATCACTTTGTGTGTGTGGTGTTCATGTTTGTGTTAGTGCTTAGTCTCTGTGGAGTAGAGATTATCACCGTCATGGAATGCGCTCAGCTTCAATGCTGTTGCCGCTGCCAATCTGGTTCTCTTTGGCCTTTTAACATTTCAGTTCTAATTTAAATTTTATATTGTTACCGATTGCTTGGGCTGTCTGGAGTTACTCTTTAGGCGCGTATATATTAAGTCATAACTTAAATTTGCAATTTTTCTTTAATGTGTTAACAAAAATATTGAGGATAATTTATTGTTAAATAAATTGATATTTGCTTAGTTGACTCTAAGTAGATAAAAAAAGATATTTGAATATATATATATGTATTGTATATGCCAGAGCTTTATTTGATTAACTTTAAATGTTAACATTAACATTAGTTTGATGAACCGTTCAGTTGTAAAAAAAGAATAAAATAAAGCAGAGCTTCAAATGCACAAACCAATGATAAAGATTTTAGGGATTGTCTAGTACTGTGAAATTCGTATAACGAGCGAGGTTTGAGAGCGAGATAGAGTCGCTGCTGGATCGCACCGAAGATGATGCACGAGCAGAGAGGCGGAGCGAGAGATAAAATGTTTAGTCTGCCTGTGAAAAGAGAGGTGAGAACAGAAAATTTCGACTTGCTACGTTCTGAGCATAATTAAGCAAACCAAACACAAATCGAATGGAGTCTGAGGATGCCTACTGCGGAAGCAGCAACATCAACCCATTGCCCGCGACATAAACATTTAGTTTTGCACATACATATAAATCTTTTTACTTAGCGCACTGAATTTTATATTAAAATTTGAAAGAAAAAAAAAACAGATAAGTTCAAATATATTTTTTTGGAAATTGATTTGAATTAAGAAGTGTTAGGTAAGTAATGTATAAAGCTCACAAATTTATTATATATTTTATATTTGATGTATATTTATTATATATTTTATATAAATTAAATTTAAATACCTTTTTAGCTGCATTAACTCTATCAAATTTTTATTATTTTTATTTTCAAATAATTTATTATTTATACATAATGGCGCTGCATTCAAATTTTGGGGTTTTCTGTAGCTTCTACAAAAACAAGTCGAAATATGCATTTAGAAATTAAAGTGGACATGTCTAGATCGACGCATATATAATTTATGTGGTCTGTCATGCCTTTCTCCGTCTGTTACATACTGTAATTGGAACACAACTAACTGCTTATCGTACAAGACGACGGAAATAACAATCGAGCAAAATGAGTAGAGGATACCGATGCAAGGCATCTAATTTAGATTGATCCGCTTGTGAGAGTGGCTCGCGGCGGCTGTGCTTAAAGCAGCTTTGGCGTTTTCAACGTTGACAGAGAAACTGAGACTTTAATAAATATATCTTAATGCAAATTTCAACCAAATTTCAAAGTCAACCAAAATAAAATGTAGTTTAAATTAATTTTTCGAAAATCATTTAATAAAGCTAAGTAAAAGTTGCTCAAAAATAATATAAAATAAAATCACCCAAAGCTCTGATAACATAAACTGTTAATTAACAGAGCTGCTGTTAATAAAGCCAACTATTTGATGTTAAGTTTGATTTAAGATAAATTTTGGCATTGTTTGCTCGAAACTTTTGAAATTATGTAAAGTGTTTGTTGTGGCTGTCAGTTAACACTGTGGCTGTAGTTGCTGTTGTTTCGGTTATTGTTATTATTGTCTGGCTGCCACTGTCACATGTCAAGTGTCAGTTTTTCTTTCCTTTTTTGTGTGCATTGAAGTTGATGTCACAGCTGCAAGAAACTATTTTGCATTATTTGCACTCGCTGCAGCCCAAAAAGCTTTGCCAACGCCGCTTATGATAATTTATAGTATATACAAAATATTTTAAATATGTATATATACATACTAGTATATACTTAAGCACAACAGCTTGATTTACATAGCGAGATCAAGAGTTGGCAGTCAGCGGAACGTTATGAACTTTTGCCAGCTGGCCCAAAAAAGATTGAAAACTTTTCACAGTCAACGAATTTTTTGTGGGGTGCGAGCGATAGACAACTTGACTAAGCTGTAATGGGTTAAGCGGCATAAACAATGCAATGGCTGAGATGTTTGGAGAATGAGATATAAATGTGCACTGAAATTTAAAGATAACGATTCTAGAGTATTTAAGTTGAAAGTTCTGTAAATTGAACAATCCTTGATTATTCTCTATTAACAGTTTTCAAAAGTATTTCTAACATGTTCTAAATTCTATTTTCTTTTACATATTGTTATTTTCCAAGAATTTCCCTTAAAACAACCTTTTTCATTTTAGATAGAGAGCGCGAAATCGAATGCTTCGCTCAATGTCCAACATCTTTGTGCCAGAAAGTTTTGCTTTTATCTTTGGCTTGGCATTGTTGCGTATACTATGTATATGCCACATTAAAGGTAGCTTCTACTGTTGACAGCATTGGAATTTCAATTTGATCCAGGAAACTTTCTAATAGGCAAGCGAAACATTTTGCTACACTTTGCGCCAAATTCAATAAGTGCAAACTTTTCAACAGAAAAGCCGCTGATTAGCCGTTGGCTCCCTAAGGGGCGGGCGGATGTGTCTCGCACAAGTGACATGAATAATGCCCAAGTGTGGGCCGCACACAGTCAGTCGCACCACACAGCTCCATTGTAATCACATTTGGCCAAAATGGCAGCTCAATAGACGCACAAGTTTACAATTCAATTAGATTTAATTTCAGGGCAAGACAACTTCCGTTCCGCTGCAAACTTTCGAATTGCTTAACTCCAGCATAATTAACTGGCAGGTTGCTTCCAGTTTTACTTTAACTTTAAAAAAAAAAAAAGTTTGCATTTCTTTTTTTGTTTTGTTTCTTTTCTTTACTTTTGTGGCGTCAAATGTCAAGTGAGTGAGCCCGACATTAAATGCGCAAAAATTGCAAAACTTTTCTCATATAAAACGCATATTAAATCATTTTTATGGCAGTCAACGCGGAACTTCAACGCAAATTTGCCGGCACATACATTTTCTTAGCTATTTTTAATGCTCGCGCACAAAGTGCAAACGAGTATATTGAGTGCGAACACTGCTGCTGAGTTGTGTGTACCTTCGTTTGGATACGCCTATTGGGGGTGTGCCTAATCTACTGCAGCGTAAGGTCTGATCGTAAAGCGCTGACTGAATAGGAGAAACAGAGAGAACGATAGATTCGTCAAAGTGTGAGGTAGAAGATAGTCAAAGAAACGTCACGAAAGCGAACAGAAACGGTTTTTTATTGTAATGGCATCTACTGTGCCAACAGATTATGTTACTGTTTCATATTCGACAGTGTTGGAAGTGCAAAACTGAGTTGACAAACCATTGTCAAGCTAAACCCATTCAACGACAAATTTTGTTAAATAGAGACTATGGAAAAAAAAACTATGTTTCCCAAGGTTCCACATCTTGCAGTTGAAACACTCTTGAGATGCTCTACACAAATACACATCTATATAAATTTCATATTCCTTTTAAATAATATTTATATTTCAACACATTTAGTGGCGAGCATTGTACAGTCGTCGCTTGTGCTCAACCATTTATTTTTCTTAGTATTTTAGTTTCTTTAACGACTTCGCATAAAAAAATATGCTTCCACCTGTTTACATACTTTTTGCTTTCCTTTTATTTTATATATTCTTCATTATTACAGCGCCTTGTTTTATGCGCCATTCGCGTAAGCCTCGGCTAGGCGTTAAACGTTCGAGTTGTTACTGGCTGTTTTATGCCTTTTTATACGCTGCGTATGAGTGATATTTTTGTACATTGTCTCTCTTTTATAGTTAATATAAGGCAGAAGGAACATTTGCAGCTTTTCATGACCGCATTTGCAGTTAAATTGTTTGCTTAAAATATGTTTACTTCACTTTTGATTTCTGTTTTCTGCCCTATGTAGTAAATGTGCAAAAATTGTTTTTCTAAAAAAAAAAAATTCTTGATCTAAATTTTACTTCTATTTGTATGGCAGACCAGAGCAAAATTTATTTATTTAAGTTTATAAAATTAATAGAAATTCAGTTTAATAAATAATCTCAAACTGCATTATGCTTATGATTTGATACCCAACTTTATACAATATCCTACTGCACAAGCAATGCCAAATTCTCATTCTCAAAAGACTTTTATTTTTTCTTTTAGTTATTCCAAACTTTGGTTAATTTAACAGTTTTTTCTTTTTCGCTTTGCGTTTTGTGCAATTCATTTCCCAAATGTCTTCAAGCCAACCAATACTCCCGCCGTTCACCCTCATTTTTATGCTCATTAAACGCGTCTTTGAAGCGATGTCGACGGCAACAACACCAGAAACTCATCAAATAAATCAAATTTTGCTTGTTAACCCCATCATTGAGATTCTTTACAGTTCTTCCTTCTTTTCTTCTTTTTTTTTTCGTTCTGCTGGCCAAAAAGTTTTGCTCGTCTGGCCTAAAGGGTTTTGTCGGCGAGTGGCTCAGCAAAAGTTGCGCCAAAAATGGCGCTAAAATGTGTAATCAGAGAAACGACAAGAAACGGCCCAGCTAGGGACTTCAACTTGTCAGCGTCTGCCGACGAACTGTTGATGAACATTATTTTTTGGAATGAGCGAAAAAAAAAATAGAAAAAAGGCAACATAGAATTGGTATACCCGAAATTAAGTAAGAGAAGAGTTTTAAAGAAGAGTTTTAAGAATAAATATAGAAATATCAAAAAAATTGAAACATAAAACATAAAACGTTCTATGCATTCAAAACTTTATATGTCATATATATTTAGAGTAAATCAAAAGAAATTAATTTTAATTATTTCGATTTATATGTTTGGGCATCTTTCATTCAACTTTCTTTAATAAATTGTATAATATAAAGACGACTATATTTCAACGACAGGGTATTTGCTAGTCGAGTCACACAAATGGCATAAGTTGCGGGTCTGTTGTAAATGATTGGTGAAAATCACACGCCCGCAGCGTTGCCAAACTAATTAACGCCAAATGCGAAGCCGCTCCTTGAAACATACTTGACGAAAGAGAGAGAGAGAGAGAGAGAAAGAGAGAGAGGCATAGAGAGGCATAGAGATAGAGAGAGAGAGAAAGCGAGCTACAGGGTGAAGCTATGTCTATGCGGATTTAAAAGCAGTTTTCTTAAAAATTCAAGCAATCAAGTTTTTACTTTTTGCTTAAGCTGAAACAATTGTCATGTAAAAATATTGTAAATAGAAATTTTACTTACTATTTGAAATTGCAGATATTTGAAGACGTCAATCACATTATCTGAAAAATAAATTTTTTGTTAGTATATAAAATAACAATACTTAGTAGATATTTGAAAATGTAAAATGCGTTAAAAAAAATGAAAATTTAAAAAACTCTAGTCGGTGGTGCCTGACTGGTGCCTGACTGCGTTTTTAAATATACTCAGTTATGTATTTATTGACGTAGAAAAAATGAAAGCTTGTAAAATTCAAATCCAAAATTTAACAAAAACCGAAATTGTATAAAATATAAATTAATCTAAATACAAAATTTGGAGACTCTAGCTCCAAAGATGTACGAGATATAATTTAATAACTTGATCTCGATAAGTTATCGATTTTTTAAAACAAACTTGATATGCGACAGACAGGCAGACGGAAATCGACTTAGTTTGTCTGCCTGATCAAGAATATATATACTTTATAGGGTCTGCCATGCCTCCTTCTGCCTGTTACATACATTTGACATTTTAACAAAACATTTTCAATGGGTTCAGGGTATAATTGAAATGTAGCTTTTTATATTTTTTATACCCTGGGAAATCAGGGAAATCACAAAACCAAAAAAATGTATGTAACAGGCAGAAGGGGGCGTGGCAGATCCCATAAAGCATATAGATTCTTGATCAGGGAGACGAGCTGAGTCGATTTAAGCCCTGTCTGTCTGTCTGTCCGTCTGTCCGTCTGTTCGTCTGTCTGTCCGTCTATCCGTATGTATGAACGCGTCGATCTCAGAACATATAAGAGCTAGAGACTTTCTGTGGGTTCATGTATAGCACGAAAATGTCAAGTTTGTTTAAAAAATCGATAACTATTCCCGTTTTATTGTTATCGATTAAAAACCCTATCGAAATCAAGGTATTAAATTATATTCGCCAAATTTGTATTTAGATTAACTTATATTTTATGCAATTTCGATTTTTGTAATACTTTGGACACCGGCCAAAAAAATAAAAAAAATTTTTTTAATATTTAATTTTACACGCTTAAACTTTTTTTGCTTTGATAAATACATAACTGAGTATATTTAAAAACGCTGATCGGACGGAGTTCAGGGTATCTCAGAGTCGGGCAGTCCGACTAATGTTTTCTTACTTGTTTATTTTACCGCTTAGCCAAAACTTCATTCGACGTTCTGTCAGTCTTTTGCGTCTAGACAGACACCACTTAGGCACGTGCCTTCAGTGCCACACCCCGTTTTAGTTGAATTGTTATTCACACTTCAGTTGGAACTTTCAACTGCATTTCACGGAGCACCTAAAAGATATTTATGTGCCATCGAATATTTATGCGCACTTAAAAGTATGCAATGAAAAATTAGAATTTATTTAACCATCCACGTTTTGAAAATGTAAGCTCAGGGTATACTGTGCGACAGGCAAATCAAGGCGTGAGAACATGATCAGAATCATAAAACTGACGGATTGAGATAACAAAATCGCGTTTAAATATATATTTTTGTATATTATTTATTATTTTTGGCGATTTCGTAATTTTTAGCTATTCATTTCTATGCTTCACATGACCATGATTTATTGCACTGAGATGGGAATACGCAGTCATCGTTTAGAATTGCCAAAACTTCGCGATTAACCACTGCATCGATATCGATATCGACATTTTTAATTGCAGTGCAATTTAATTTGCTAACTGAACCGTTGAAAAGTTAAAATAATACAGAAAGCTCGACGTTCAGTCAACATTACTTAGTCAAGTCGTGTTATCACAATATTTATATACTAAATTGAATGGGCTTTATACATATATAGATGATACATATGTGAAAAACAAGTAAGAACGTTGCAGTCGAGCGTTACCGACTGCAGAATACTCATTCACGACCCAAACGCTACCAGCTCCATTTTCTGATTTGCCACGCCCCCAATTGGTATATATATACAGTTTTAGGCCAATCAATAGAGGAGTTCAATAACCATTTAGTCGTTTTGAGTTTTTAGCTCTAAAACTGTAGAAAATACCCGATTTGCCACGCCCTCTAGTAGCGTAGAAATATGCGCCATATTTTATTGTTTTCAGGTTGTCAATCCGAGTATAATTTGATCTTGGATTGTCAACGCGAGTATACGTTCTAAATTTCAACTCTCTAGCACTTCAACTAACAGGGTTTCTGACGGACGAGAAGACGGACATTGCACGAAACCAATATACTCATTTCACTTTCGTGTATGAGTACAATAAGTCCTGTAAATCATATCAAAATATTATTTATAATTTCCCCTTTGATGATCCCAATGTCCTTCAAAGGATTTCAATTATTATTCATTGTTGATCAATCAAAATGTGCTATATAGACTCTTTCATACAGCCGTCCATTCCCATGACACACAATTTTATATTACTTCCATTGTTCAGCATTATCACAAACACATACACTGCGCGTCATCAGCATCGTTCCTGTTAAATGAATGAATCTAAACCATTTAAATGATATTCCTACAATTTGCATCAATTAAGTCTCCAACAAATTTGTATCAAAAAAAAAATTAAGTTCATACACGAAATTAAGAACTGTAACCATAACATCATCACATCATAACACCTTCAACCCGACTGTGCATAATGATAAAAGTTAAGATCGTCTGGGCCGTCCAAGTTAAATTTTTTTCATTTTAAGACCAAGTAATATTTGACTTATCGAAGCTTATTTAGTGTTGGTTTCTTTGATTCCTAAACGAAATTCCAAATCTCCCAGAAAACTTCTAATTGTTTTTCTATGACTATCCGCTTTTTTTGCCAGTGTATATTCACAACATGCTTTTTGAAAAGCTTTTCGAAAAGCTTTTTGAATTAACTGTAGATATGCATTGCAAGCGATAGTAGCAAAAGAGAGTGCAGAAGAGCTTACTCATTTTATGGTTTTCTCATTTGAAGTAAGCGAAATAAACTAAACTAAAGAAATTATAATTGAATATAATTAAATATAATAAGTATGTATGTAAGTATATAAGAAATCAATCCATTTATATTATTTATTTTCATTTTATATCAAAGGAAATATTATTGTTCGATGCTCTTTTGTGATCGTTGTCCGCTTCTGTCCACATCTTATACACTTCAGTTCCAAGAAATGCTATGACTCAGCCTCTCTCACCTCACTGGAATTTTTTTGCGGTCCGATTGGATAAACAAGATACAAATTTCAACTCTTTTGACAATATTATCGATGCAGACGATATCATAAAACGCGTATAGACAGTCGGGCGTCAATTTGATGAGCCAGACAAAAACTGGGCGACGCGAACAACATCAAAACGATTTTAATGAAGTGAAGCGAACGAGATTTCAAGACGGACAAACAAATGAAACCTCTTTTTTCGAAATTTAAATATACATATGTATGTATGCATGTGGTTGGACTCAGCTAACGCATTCTAATAAGATTATTGAGTTAGGGTTCTCGCTACCTGTGTGATATACAATTGAGACAGGTAACAAACGCAACAAACTTCTGCAACCTAAAGGAGCCGAGTCAAGGTTAGATCTGGACAATGGAATGCGATGTCGTTGTGATGGCTTGACGATGCATTAAGAAATACAATATGAAATAATATGATATTATATGATGCGATCATTTCAAGATCAGTGTCAAAATTGTCTATGAGAATGTAGGAAGAGTTTATATAGACTATTGGAAGCTGTGAATGAATAAATCCTCGAATTTAAGGGTTTTAATTAAAATTAATTTTTTTTAAATGTATATAAAATGCATTTAATTTTAAATTTACAATATTTAATTGAATTCTTGGATTTAAATTTAATTTATATTTTCTTAATGTAATTTCAGTAACAAAAATTGTATTTTATAATATAGAAGTTAAAGAAACACAATAATTTTAAATATAATATATTGTATGTTTAATTATATAAAATTAAAAAGTATCAAAATTAATAAACAATAAATAAATAAAATTAATTATACAATTTAAGAATATAGAACACAAAAGATAATAAATTACAAATGAATTAATGATAATAGCCAAAGCAACAAAAATAATAAATAGTTTCTTTTATCAAGCATAGACATATGAGTTTTTAGAATTCTCTAACGATATCTCTACTTCTATTTCTATTTCCTGCAAACATAAAAACTGCGTGCCGTATTCAATCAGAGTTGCTACAGCGACAACATCAAGTTGTCAAAGCAGATAAAGTTATTAAGAACATTAATTAATTGAATTAAGTTAATTTCCCCTCATAGAGCGCCCCTACACTGAGCACTAAATCGACGGCATCTTTCAAGAAATATTTTGATAGGCTTCATGGAATGCATTTCAGTACAACTATATAGCTACAGCTGGAATTTGGTGACGGCAGATGAGGGGACGGCGGGATTTGCGGTCATTAGTTTCTATTACAAGCGAGCCGAGTTGACTAATTGCCTTGCCCAGTCCATGACCAGGCACAAGGCACGGAAGCTGATGAAAGTCGTATTAAGGCGCATACATATAAATGATTATAAATTGCAAATATATGGCAAATATATTGCATACCGACGACATTTTATCAATGATTTATGATGACTGGTAAACAAAAACAAGCACATTTTTTCTGCGCCAAGACTTTAAAGCATAATGCAATGAATTATATGTCTAGGAAGCATTCAATTAAAGGTAATGTAGACTGTATCCTCTTTAAATAGTATATTTATGCTTTTTTAACGTAATATTAATTGCATATACATATGTATATATTCAACATTTTGAAAGAACAACTTTTGCTGAAATAAAAAAAAATTTTTTAAAATATACTTATAAATATCTCTCAATATTTAATTTTTTTATTTTTATTACACACAGATTTTTTAAAATTACAAATATTCAAATACAGTCGAGTCTCGATAATTCGAAATGGCAAGGGGATCAGGTTTTTTACGAATTAGACGGAAATTCAAATTATCGGGATTTCTATCATATAGATATCCCCATCAAGGGGATAGAATTTTTTTCGATTTATCGCGATTTTCGATTTAGCGGGGTACAAATTATCGAGACTCTACTGTATTTACTATTAAATCAAAAAAAAATTGAAAAATAAAGTTAATATTATATATAATATTACTTGAATTTATTTTTTAATATTTATTTATTTTAAATTTTGAAAAAGTCAAATATATATGTATTTTCATTATGAAGATAATTTAAAAAAACAAATATTTCCAACAGATGTAGAGAAATTTTAAGTATATATATTTAATTTTATAAAATATATATTGTATTTATTTATAAAATATATATTTATTTATAAAATAGAAATATATATTTCTCTTAAAATAATAATAAAATTATTTTTTTATCTATTTTATTATAGTTTTTATTATTTCTGCAAAACATTTTTAAATAACCCAAGTTTTTAATTTTTCCTAGCATACTGCAAATACATAGTTCTTTACTAGCTCCAAGCAATTAAATATTTGTTAAAATTGTTTATTTTTATAAATATATATAGTAATCAAATCATAATCTATCTAATAATTTATCCAACTTTTTAAAATCGTTATTAAATTATTCATTTGAATCGAATTTTATATATTTAAAAATATTCAAACTCTATTCAAGATTTTTTTAATAAGATTGACAAATATTTAAAAATATATTGAATTTAAATTTAATTAACGTTAACTATTAAATATTACAGAAATATACCTTTAACTGTTGCAAAACTGTTGCACAACTTGAGTATACTCTTTATTTACCCATATAAATTGGATTACAAGGCATTTATATAGGATGCCATCAGCATCTGCTGCTGCTGCTGCTGCTGCTGCTGCTGCTATTGTTGTTGTTATTGTCAACAATCAGCAATCAGAGCGCAGTTTGCTCTTTGGCTTGAACATAAGACAATATTATCACGTATAGCTGTAGCCGAGCCTTATCTACAGTTATAAAGAAGCAGTAGTAGCAGCCTGGCAACTACCAGCATGTCAAACAGCTGATAACAACAGAACCCGCCACCCTTTGAGGAAATGTCATTTTAGCATTGTTCGATGCGTTGCATACAAAGCGAATACGTAAACGCATGTAAATATCTGCTCAAAAAAAATATATATATATGTTTGTATATATATATATACATACACATAATTAAAAGAAAGATCGCCACGCAAAGTCCAATCCACAACGCGCCTTTTCCTGCGTTGCCAAAGTTTGCGATAAAGAAAAAAAAATCTAAAAAAATAACTTCTCGAATGCGACGAGTGCATACAAAAGATATGCCAAGCCGTACATACGATATGCAGAGAAGGCTAGCTCTAGCTAGAGGGGGAGGTACAGAATGACAGAGAGTGAGAAAGAAAGAGAAAAAGAGGAAAAACTATGGCAAACAATGGGAAACGCCAAAGAAACTTTGATTCCAAATGGCGACCAGACGACTTGGCGCGACTCGCCTTTGATAAAACGTTCAAAATGTTGGAGTCAAACGCATTGAAAGTCTTTCCTATACGGAACGGAAATGCGGCACAGACCCAGAAATGGGCCGAACGTTTGTGCGTGTTGTTTCTACCATAGAACACTGTGTCCATTCATGGTAAGGCCTAGATATGGCTGTGGCACAGCCCCACAAAATACATCAAGATATTGCAACAGGCATACTTAGTGGTGTTTAGTAATAGTTATGGCATATGAATATGAATATGAATAGTTTTTAATATTGATCATTAAATATTATTTTATTAAAGACACGGATCTTTAACTATATTTTTATTTTGATTATGAAAATTAAATAAATATTATTAAATTTAAATATATATGTATATTGTACAAAGAATATATTTAATTTTATAATTTATAAAAAAATCTATGTGCAAATATCAAATATTGATTAAAATAAGATCTATAAATTCCCAGAAAATTTATATAATTTCATATACAAATTTTATTTTTCTATATTTTGTAGTCTTATAAGTAATAATATTTTCCTTATTTACTGAGATATTTGATTTAAATGCAAGCAAAATTAGAGAAAAACTCACAAACTTCTTTTAAAGTTTTCTTCTAATTAGTCCAAGTTGAGCAACGACGGGAAACCACTTCTAACTCTATTAAAATTATTATAAAAAAAATGTATAAAAACAATTCTTTGAACATCTGATTAAACGCTTTAAGGCCTTCTTTTGTTCATATCTATATTAAAGTTGTTCTCCCATATCATATTTCTACACAGCCAAGCAGCAATAACAACAACAGACAGAACGCACAACTTAATTCAATCGAGCTGCGATAAATACAACAAATTACACAGCCAAACATTGGGAACATAGCCAATAAAGTTATCAAACCACTTGACGGTCAACAAAGACAGAACAAAAACAACAAAAAGTTACCAAAAATCTAAGAAACAGCACGTAAAATTCTCAGGAAAAAAACAGATGCCGCGACAGATTTTTGAATGGGTTTCTTTTTATATATGTATGTGAATGTGTTTTTGAAATAATACAAATTTTGTTGGCGCCATGAATGACAACAGCGACGCGCAGTAATTGAGAACTAAAATTGAAACATTTGTAGCTTCTTTAGTTTTAGATTGTTTTTTTGATTAAGTTAAGGCGGCATGCGACATGCCCAAATGTTGGCATGCTAAAGATAAAGATATTTGCATAATTGCGTGATTCGCATGCCGCAAAATGCGTGAATCATATGTGTGGAGAATATGTTTAATAATTTCGTTTCGTTGTTGTTGTAGTTTGTTTAAGGAAACTTTGCTGCTTGAGGAATGGATAGAGCTAAATAAAAACCCAATGAGTCAAGTGACGATTGTCAAGTGTTTGTTTGATTAGCTCATCATAGAACGGCAGACCAATTGATCTCAAACTGTGGGCCAACGAACCGCAACTGCAACTGAAATGCAACAATTGTTGCTTTCGTTGTTCTTGTTGTTGTTGCGCGGCATAAATCACTTGAAATGCCGCGCGGCAAAACAATGGAGCATGGGCATAGCTATAATATCGAAAGAGGAAACACACGCCAGACCCCAGCCACAGATTTAGATACTACTATAAAACCGTTCATAAGACGCCAACTTTACCTGCTTTTTACCTGACTGCCCATTTTTTTTCTGCTTCTCCTCATTGCCCCAGCACAAAACATTAGCCAACCAAACCAAATACCGGCTGAGAGCCAATCGAACCAACATGTTCGATCGCTGCACGTTTGGCATTTGTTTTGTTCGAGTTGTGGTTGCCGCCTTCAAGTTTGTTTTGATTAATCAAATTACCCAACAAAGAGGGAAATTTGTTGTATGTTTAGTTAAATAACTGATTAAAGTTCAGTTCTTTATTGATAACAGAAATTGTTGTATTTTAGCAGTGAGCATAAATTGACTTAAAACTGTTTGTAGGAAAATTTATATAATTGAAAATTATAGGATAATATTTTGTTTTTTTTTTTACAACTTTACTTCTCTAATAAAAATAATAATATATAAAATATTATAAAATTTACTGAAATGCCTTCAAATTGCTTGATTTAATACTAAAAATAATTTTAATTTTTAATTATTTGATAAATACCAAAGATTCTCATAGAAATTTAAAATATTGTTTCCCATGCTACAGTTGAGCTGACTCGCAACAAAGTCGCTAAAGACCACAGTCAACAATGCAAGCAAATACTGGGAAATTTCATGTTTGTTGCAACCTCAAACTCGAACATGTTCGAGCTGCTGACAGCCGCATGCCGATGCATGGCCAAGAGATTCGGCGGCAAACCAGTTTTTGTTGCGCGCTCAGTCAACGACGGGCAGCTAGCGTGAACAGTTCGCAGTTCGCAAAACGCAGTTCGAAACGGTTCTCGGCTCGTCGACGGTCGCGCGTTTGCTTGGCGTGCCAAACAGCAAGAAGCAGAGGGCAGCAAACAGCATTGAAAATAAAATTTTGCCAAAACAATTCAAAATTGGTTTTTTCAATCGCAACGCGAAGAAATGCGACGCGGCTAACAACTAACAGCCAAATAAATTAACAAATAAATCAAAACAAATATAATGTATGTGTTGTCGATTGCTTAATATATATACGTATATAGCTAAAAGATTGAAATTGGTCAGCGGAAATATGAAAACACACACAAAACGTGTTTGACATGCCAAAGAAATGCGCCAACTAAATAAATAATAAGCCAAGAGACGTCAAATAAACATAATAAACAAACCAAAGAATTATGCCCAAGAAATTGGCTTGAACGCACTTCCAGATACATTTGTATCTTTCGCAGTTTCAGTGCAGTTGGGGGTTTTTTTTTATCCATTTTCTTGTTTTGTGCGAAAGTAAAAACTACCTGCAACACTTGGGCAACTGGGCGAGAAACCAGTTTTGTGAAAATTATTAGCCATTGCATTTGTTTTGCTCGTTTTTCGTTGTTTCAGTTTAGGTTTATTTTTTGTTTTTGCTTTTCGACTCCCCTCCTAAAAATAATAACCAGAAATTGGCCATTCAATTGGCTGCTGCTGCTGCAAGTGTTGCACGACGACAGATCCGCAAGTTATTGTGCACTTATGTTTGTGTGTGCAGCGGTCAGCTGAAGGTGCTGTGTTGCAATGCAATCGGAGGATTAAGACTTGATATAGATGCAAATATATACAGGATATATATAAATATAGTTATATGCATATATATAATATAGTTTGCTATGGAGTGAGCATAGGTTTCAGCTAATTGCTTAGAGAATTGTCTTAATAGGGAAAACAAAGACAAAGATTAATAATTGCACAGAAATAAACCACAAAACTATGAAATTTCCCTAAGATATATGTTTTGTATTGTATGGGGAAATAAAAAACAGGTTTTTGGAACATCAGATAAATATTACAAAAATATAGATATGAAAACAAAAATATAAACAAATACTCATAAATACAGCAAGGATTTTAAAATCAAATTATAAAAAAAAAAATATAGTATATATATTTATAAAATTAGAAAAATCAATTTTGTTTTAATAAATTAAAGTTGTCCAATGTAGTTAAAAAAATGAATACAGACATATTTTAATTTATACAAATATATTAAATATGTTTAAAATAAATACATTTAATTATGGGATAAATAAATGCTGTCAATAATTGGAAACAAATACAAAAACAATTTACAATTAATTACAACATTCGTAAAAATTAATTGTAAATTGTTTTTATTTACATATATATACATATATGTATCTATCTATATATTTGTTCGACACTAATAAACAAAAGTTTTATAAGTGACTTTTTATATAAAACTCAAAGTGAATTTAGTAAAATATAACAAAATAATTGTTTTTACAAATTTCTAGCCCACAGTCAAATAAAATTCAATACAAAAAGTGCGTGAATAATCTACTGTAGTCAAGTTCTATAAAACATATATAAATATCTATATAACGATCAAAGTGCAGCAGAGAGAACGCTCTCAACAGAAATCTACGCGCCTAAAAAACGCCCCTTGAATTTAATTATATAAAAGAAAGCAAAATAGAGAGACGAAACAACAGCAACAACAACATGCTGATGCACACCACTTCGACCACATCGACGGCCACGATGACCAACTCATCCTCCTCGGCCACGCCCACGCCAGGCTCGACATCGTCCAACAACAGCGCCACGCTGGAAACGCTGCAGCAGCAGCAGCAGCAACATCAGCAACTGCAACAACAACTACAACAATTGCATACGACGACAACTAACAATTCGCGTCCGCCATCCCGTGCGCCCTCCATACTGGACAGTCCGACGCTGGCGCGTGTAGAACGCGCGCGTCTACGTCTGGAGCAGCAGGAACGCGAACGCGAACGCAGCAGCCAGCGCAACAGTCAAGGAGGCTGCGGCGGTGGCGGTGGCAGCAGCAGCGGCACAGGCAGCACAGCAACGACCATGAATCGTGAGGATAGCCTGGAGCGCAGCATATTGGATCCAAAGGTGAGTCCAAGTCCAAAACGTCCTCACACACAGACACACGCAGATATAAATTACAATTAAGTTTCCATCAAGGTTGGAGTTAGTGATGTGAAAATGAAAAGATTATAATGTCTGGCATGATATAGGGGCAAAGTCGAAGCATGGTATGAATGGTAGGTAAGCCACTCAGACAAGTCCTTAAGTCTCTCAAGATTGGGAATTAAATCAATGGGTTTGTTGAGTGTGCAGCCAAGCGCAGCAGCAGATGCCTCAAGTGCTATAGATAAACTTTATCGATCAGCTAATTGATATGAAACCCAATTGAAGAGGTGTTAAAGATGTTTGTGCAGGAGAAAAGAGCCAATGAAATGGAGTCTATACTCGTAGCATAGACTGTGATATAAGAGATAATTTGTTACTTTTTTTTTGTTATTTTTAAAACATATTAAGTAAAATAAGTACGCAATGAAACAGTTATGATAATACTAAAAAGATAAAGAGATATGTATGAGGTATATCTCTTATAGAACAATCTTTTATTATCATATTATACAGTAAGAAGTTGTTTTTGACTTTAAATCAGAATAAAATTTTACTTTTGGCGAACTTTTAAGAGACTTGCCTAGCTATTAAGAGCGAATCGCAAAAGACTCTCCAAAAGTAGAATTGAAAATATATAAAAAATATAAAATATATTCTAAATATTTCTATATTATATATGTTTCTCACAATGTTATTGAGATATATACTATCTATGTTCCTATGATAAACTTCTTTAATACTATTTTCATTTTCTTCTACAAAAAGCTAGATTTTGCCAGCCCAAGAATTCTATTTACTTATACAATTTAATCAGACTATATTTTAGGTTTATTTTTCATATATATTCCTTGAACTATTAAATATTTTTCAATTTTTGTCTCACATTTTATAATATAAATAAATTCGGCTAAGTTTCATTCATTCATTTATTGCTTTACTTTCTTTATATAATATAGTCTTGTTCATGGAATTTCTGCTTCTGCTTTAGGTCAAATGAGTTTATCGCATGTTTGAATTAGACAATCTAATACAAGGAATCTATATTATATATACATATATATATATTCATATATATATAAACATCAAAATGTATTTCTATGACGCAAATGGTTTTTATTCTCAATTGAAACCCCACATGGATCCATTTCTTGCTAAATTTCAATGTCTCATTCGCAGCTATAACACTTAGATTCGACAACAACAGCAATATATCACAAACATCTCAGTCAAGTTGGTGTTTTAAATTGACAAAAGCTTCTGAGTCATCCATCGATTTGTCAAATTCTATGACAGTGGTTGAGGAATCTTAACCAAACAGCTGTCGTTTATGTGATGTAATTAAATTTAAAAGTAACTTTCATTAATAGTCTTAGCTCATCAATGAATTTGATGTGCATTTTAATCAATTTTATATTTAAAATTAATTTAATTCAATATTTTTTCAAATTTATTTAAAAATAAAAAACAAAAACAAAACCAGCGAAAGAATCAAAATAGAAAACTTTAAGCTTAGCTCACTGTCAATCCTCCAGACAACAATAAATGCCATTTTGGATGTGGCAAATTAGTCGTGAAAAAAACAAAAACAGAGAAACATAATGCGAGTTTATTCACATTCATTGTCGCAGCTAAACCAAATAAGCCATGTTCACATTTGTTTGTTGGCTCCTTTCGGGCCCTGTGCCTGACCAGCTCTTGACAGCATTTCACTAATGGCCAGAAGCCAACTTCATTTTCCCCAGCCATTTGCAGCTGGTACTTTGGCCTTTGTACAGTGTCTCTAAATATACATAAATATATGTATGTACGTGTATGTAAATGCTTTTTATTTTGTCATTATTTTGTTAACACTCTTATCTGGCGGGTTTTATCTGAACTGTGTCTATTATCTGAGCTGTTGGCATTGTGCTCTCATCATCTATATAAGCATAAGCTCTTTAGGCTCTGCTTGTTTCTGTTGTTTTTTTTTTTAAAGCTTTGTGTACTGAGGTTGTCCTGTTAATTTCCATAGAGCACTGCCACCAGCCCTATGTCAACTTGGCCGAAAAACAACAAAACAGGTAGCTTATAAACTTGGTCAGGTAGCTAGCCAAATTTTTTTTTTTTTTTGGTACGTGTTTGCTTAGGCAGCGGCTCTGCACAACAACAAACTAAGATAATGAATTGCAAAAGATATGGTCTTAAGATACGCGCTATCACTATCTATGTATCTATGCTGGGTAAACACTGCTCGAAGACGAATCGTTTGCGATTACATGATCGATGGGCCCTGTATGCTTAACCAAAGAGTTCAGCACACACAGTACACAAATGTGGCGGAAGCAGAAGCTTTGCTTTAGGCCAGAGAGTTTTAAGCAGTTTTCTATGGAATTTTTGATGTGTCTTAAAGCTAAATAAATGTGAATAAAAGAAATTTGTGTTTAAGGAAGAAAAGGAATTTGCTGTAATTTATGTAAATTAATCAATGCAACATAAAAAAATATTTTAAGTAACTTGAAAGGCAAATATAAACATTTATTTAATAAATGCATTGACATCGATGTGTGACAAAAATTCAAAAAGAATTCATAACTTAACGAAAATTTATAAAAATATCTAAGATAAATTCCAGGCAACATCTAGTCGCCTTCTTTTATCTTTGTAAGCGTTTCGTAACTCTTCTGTTTAAAGATATTTGAAAAGAAGAGACTAAGAGATTCTAATTTCTTATATGCCTGAATGAATGGAACTTCATTAAAACTGACTTAAATCAGATTGTCTGATTGGCTGACGTAAAATAGAATCAATTCTGATCTACAGGCGACTTTTGGCTCGTAGAAAAAGCTGAATAGGGTCAGATCAGGGCACATGTTTTCCTGCTTCCGTTGCCTCTTTTAGCCTAGACCATTAAGTTTTTATGAAATGTAATCAATGAAGATTAGCTTTATCGACTTTTATCTTATTCTTTATCAATGCAACTCATATGGAAATGATGTTATGATAATCAAGATGTATATGCATTTACCATGAAGTTCATACTTACTTAAAGCAGCCTCTAAGAGAACCATCAGACAAACGAACCTCTAAAAGAACGCAAGCTACAAATCTTTCGGAAGCTTGCACATGATCAAACTCTTGGAAGCCGCAGTTATCTGTCTCTCTCTCTCTTTCTGCCCCACTCTCTATCTCTCTCTCTTTCATTCTTAATTCCTAACTGCCTAGTTAACCCAATCTCTTTAAGCACACTCCCATTGTGGCATTACATAATTTGAATGCTCAGCAATGCACTTCTGTTGGACCACATAAGTTTTTGACCTGCTGCATTCAATTTGTTTGGCTTTTTCAATTCACTTTGGCTCAAAGCCAAAGTTTGGCCAACAAAATTGACTGATTACCTGAGAGCTCTTAAGCAGTGCATGCCAAGCAAAGCCAAGTATTTGCAGATATGCTCCGCTCTGTCTGTCCAGCATTGACTGGGTAACAAATTGAATGTAGAACTTGTGTCTGCTTGCAAATTGTCTGCATAATTTCCGCAGTTTCCGCAACGTTGCAGCAAAATGTTGCCAAATATTTGCGCAGTTGTTGTCAATATATTTCGACTGGTAAATGGAAGCTGAGCACATTTCACAGGCGAATGGCGAAGGTCGATAAATTTGCTTGTGCAACATTCCTTTTTCTTCTCACTCTTTCTTTGCCAATTTGCTTTAAGCCAAGTTTTCTGCTCTCTTTTTTTTTTGACAACGCCCGAAACAGTTTTGACGGAGACATAAAATCAATGCTGCACATCTTAGAGCCCATTGGCTGCACTGTCAAGGAGTTGGCTGCAAAGGTAGGGTGGAGTTCATCGAACCCCAACGGCCTAACACTTCAAGTGCTTAAGACATTAAGACGAGTTCATAATTAGTCACACTTAAAAAGCCATTGGCCCTCAAAGTTTTGTGCCCCGTTAGTGGCCGAGCCAGAAATATGAGCAAAGCCAAAGAAAAAGCATAAAAAAAGGCAGCGAGCGAAAAAAACAAAGCAAGGCACCAGAAAAATTGTAACCAGAGACATGCCACAGAGACTGACAGACAGACAGACAACAGACAGCGCACCAAAGTTATGAGTAGGAAGCGCCAGGGCAACTCAGTCGAGCAGCGCGCGCGCGCGTTCGCTCGTTCACAAATGGAAAGTAAACAGCAAAAATCTCGGCCAGAAAATCGAGGGAAAAACTTGGTACGTGCCCGTTCACCATCACCATATGGCCGGACTTTCGTCTCAGATATAACATAGTTGGCCCAATGTACACGGACATTGCATTGTCCAGCAGCGTCGTTTTGGCCAGTTTCAGCTATGTGGCTATGGCCAAGCCTCGCTGCACTCGAGTGCAGTTGCCAAAGGGCTCAAGTCGCGTATCTGGAGCAGAAAACATCCAACGGTATGTGGGAGAAATGTATGAAAGGTTGTCTGTGTCTTGGGTGAAATGTAGCAAGAAAACAAAAAACTTAAAGAAATTGTTTTACACTATTGCAGTTGGAATATTCATGCAGACTTTAGTTGAATTGGACTATAGCCTATTCTCTATATAAAACTTGTATGCTAACTGCTGAGCATGTAATAGGTAATCAATCGATCGATATGCATACAGATGCCTCAAGTATCTAGAAAGCAAACAAAAATAAAATATTTATATCCATTTAGACTCTCAGTAGCTAACGTCTTCTGTGTACAGTTTGTGAGGTAAATGTAATGAAATCTATACAGCAATAACTTTCAAAATGACCCTCGGCAACAAAATAATAATACAAACATAAAGAAAACAGGAACAACAATAACAAGAACCGCAAAACAATTGCAGGCCCCACGTAAACAATTTCAATAAATTTTACGTTCAATGTCAATTTATTTTGTGCTGCGCGTTTCAATTTGACGGTAGAGCGCCAACAACAACAACAAGCAACAACTACATTTAGAACACAACAAAAAACAACAAGCAACAACTACATTTAGAACACAACAAATATTCATATTGTCGTTGTTACATTTTCAGTGCTTTTGCAACAAATTAAAAAGAAGCGAAAAAATAAATAAAAATATATTTTAAATGAAAAATGTTGTTCACACGGCTGAATGCGCACAGAGGCCTCTCACTGGGTGCTAGAGCAGGCAGAGGGGGAAGGCAAAGTGGGAGATATGAGCTTTGGGTGACGAATGTGCCAGGCAAAGAGCACAGCAAATGTGCAAGAGCAGCTGATCGTATATAGAGTATATAGATAATAGCTACAACAGTAGGTAGACATAGAGAGAGGGGAAAAGGGAGAGCTTTCTCCGCTCCTTAAACCATTTATTAACATTTCTTTTATGACATTTTAAATAAATCTTTCAATTAAGTCAATGAATGACAAAAGTTCTCAAAAATTAAGAGAACGCCAAATGTTCGAAATTTCTGGTCATAAAATTGAACACGCAATTGCTCAAAGGCAGGAAGAGATCAGCTAAAGCTAAAAATAACATTTTTGAAATGAATTTTATTATTTTTCAATTGTTTCTAAGAAAATATAAAAAGAAAATGTGCTCGATCGTCAAGCAATTTACTTAACGTATTTTGTAATTTAAATAAAATTTTAGAGCTTGAAAATAAAGAAGTTTATTTAAAGTGTAAACAGTTAATATTCCAGATGTTTGTTAAAAATGTTATATAATACATGTTATAAATATAATTAATTCTATATAAAATAATTATAATTATTTTAGTTTTTTTTTTATATATTTTATATTATTATGTATAATAAAAGTTAAAAATATTTTTAAAATTTAGTTAAGAAAGAAATTTGCCTTTTTGGACAGTGTTTAATAAAAATTTATAAAAAGGAAATAAATCAAAAATATTCAAAAAAAATTTTGCGTTTTAAATATTTAATTATAATTTATTTCACATTTCTTAATTGTTTTTTTGTCATTTTTCTTTTTATTTATTTACATAATAAATTATTAAATTTTTTTTTAACAAATCAAAAACAATAAAAATAAATAAAAAGAAAGTTTATAATTTAGTAAGCCTTTTTAATTAAATAAGTTCTTTAATACATTGAATAAACTAAAGTGCCACGTATAGTACAGAATGATCAAAAATATGCTATAAATAAAATATAAAAATAAATCCATTATATGCATCACATCACAACAAACATTTAATTATATATTTATATATAAATAAAAAATATAAGCCGCAAACTCTAACTGAATCACTTGTTTTCTCCATGAGAAACAATTATGACCCCATAAATTAGCTCATAAATAGAAACACCAAAAATAACTGTAACACTAAACTCACTCTCCCAGTGATACGCATAGCTTAAATGACAGCAGCAACAACAACAACAACAAGAACAAATATACGACTAGGTAAATAAATAGAAAATCAAATAAATTTTAGGGTTAAGGCAAAAACTGCAACCGGGTAATTTGAGTCCGAATTGCCGTCAAGCACGCATCGAAAATTGTTGAATAAACAAGGGGCACAAGTGGGCAAACACACCCACACACCTCTACACAGACGCACGCACACACGCACTAGCTGCTTATCTGCAAAGTCAAAAAATAGAGCGAGGCGTCGCAGAACCTCTACGTTTCCCCGACTTCGACCCATTAGCCTGCCCCAGCCCTAAACGTAAAGACAAACAGACAAGAGACTGGCAAACAGAACGACACGCAAGAAATGCGTAAAAATAAAAATGAGCCAAGAAATGTATATAAACATATATATATATATTTATATGTGCGTATGTTTGTGTGTTCCTAGAAAATCATGCAACCCCCTCGCATTACACAAAAAAAGAAAACCCCACAAACGAAAATGTTTTCATTCATAAAGCGAAGCAAAACGAAGTGAGGCATACGGGAAAAACTTTAGCGGAAAATATGCGCCACAATAAAATATACAAATAAATGGCCCGGCTTAATGCAAATAACGGGCGGTCGGCGTGCTTGCCGGCAAAGCAGGCGGCACTACATAGGCTCAATTGTAGAACCGAAAATAGCAACCAGAATCATCAGAAGCAGTCCCTGGTTCAGGTCGAGGCAGTTACGCAAGGGAATTTCCAGTCGCAGCTCCACCAAATGGCACTCAGTAGTGCAATTTTTTTTTTTTTTTTTGGCAAGCATTAGGGGTGGGTCAGGGCGGTGGAAAAGGGAACTGGAATGGGGCTGGGCGCATATCAACTGCAAAGGAAACTATGTGGAAAATGTGGGTTAAGTGTTTGGCAAAAAAAACAAAGCAGATCCTTTAAAGCTGAAATGAGGAGAGATGCAGTGTTGAAATCGATAAGGAAATCAGATCTTAGGGCATATATATAGAAAAGTATATGTTTTTGACTAAAGATAACTTCTGTAAAGATTTCAGTTGTTTTGCTAAAGAAAAGTCGAAGATTAATATGAATTTGAGTAAAAGGTCAAAAAATAAGTGTCAAATACATTTATTGTATATTGATTGTCTAAAAAGTACTTTAAAAATATTTTTTATTCATGTCTAAAAATATATTATATTATTAATAAATTATATTTTTTCTAATGACATTTAACTGTTTTGTGAACACAATCAATCGATTCCAAAAACTGCCCAAAGTAAAGAATAAATGGATTTGCAGTCATAATTTCCCAACAAAAATTCACTTAGTCCGTTTAACCAAATCATTATGTATATGATATATATAACACATTTCAGAAGTTAGCATTTTCTAAAAAAAAAATATTTTGCGTTTAACCCAAAATATTTGCTTAAAAAAAACATCAATTGAACTTTTATATATCTTTGCACGATCTGCGGTAAAACTTTTGAAGTTTTCTGTGTTCCCCCAGTACTTTTTTTCCTATATGTTATATATATCTTAATGCTGATGCTCTCGGAGTAAAGTGATATATCACAATTAAGCGGTCTGCCCAGACTTTGACCCATTAAAAAAAAAAACACTGAAACGAAGTGAAACGTGCATCCAGCTGTAGCCGGGACCAATTTTTATTTTTAATGCACTTTGATAGATTGCATTTGGTGGGCAGCAGCAGACCCTAAGTAGAGCAGTGTGTTAATTTTTATATGGCAACATGTAAATTGGGTGAAATTGATAAAGAGTGGGCTTTGTGGCCACCAAGTGGCGGCAACACACTTGTGTGTTAAGTAAAGTGTGAAAGGGCTGACCTCAAAAAATAAATGAGAGAGAAAAAAGTAGTAAAACCACGAGGTCAACAAATTACAAAAGGGGTGGGCATCACTGGAAGATGTGATGAGATAGCCGCTCGTAAGGGAACTTTTAGAAATTGTAGATAAATGTATATTCTGTTATAATTTAATTATATATATATTATATATAGTAAAAAATACAGCATAATCTATAGTAACTAATGCATTTATTCACGTTTTTTACTTAATCTCTTTCTCTTACTCCAACCAAACCTTTCTTCTGCATTTTTATTGATCTTAGCACAATATCAAGCAAGCTTACAAAATATATTCAAGCTTTTCAAGTGCTGCTCAAACTGTCAGCTGCGTCTTTCTCCCTGAACAAGTCAGTTTTAACTGCGACTTCGACTTCCACTTCGACATTAGCAAATTTCTATGGAAAAACTCGAAACAATGGATGGCGCGCAGCATCAAAATTAGCATATTACATCAACATGTTGCATGCCAACTGCAGATGTTGTTGCTGTTGCTGTTGCTGTTGTTGTTTGTATCTAGTTTGTTGTTGCAGTGCGAGAGGCTGCAACGAATTGTTGCATACATGCAATTGAGTTAAGCGCCCTGCACTTGCGCATGCATACCGCCTGCACCTCCTACTCCCTCCTCCACCTTGCGTTAAACGAGCCATGGCATGAAAAAAAAAAAAAACATGAGAAGACAAGACGAGAGACTAAAGTAAAATCAAGGCACGATGCAGCTCGAGACGTTCGCATTGCAATCAGCATTTATTGTGTGTGCGTGTGTGTGTGTGTGTGTGGTGTGGGGATGTGAGTGAATGCGTGAGTAACTCGGTTAGCATTTGATTCACATCGCATTATAGCTAAACAGCAACCTGCTTGCTTTGTGGGGGGCCTCTGCCTCTCGGCGCTCGCCTTTAATAAATATTTAAAATCTTTAATATGCGAACTGGGAACTGACCTCCTTCAGCTAGCTGCCTCGCATGACAAACTTCCTTCCTCCATATGTTGTGCATGCCCTGTATTTATGCATATACTCATTCAAAATGTATTCAAGCAGGGTATATTGCAGGGGTATAAAGCTGATGGCTGTGATGGCATTTGGTATGTGATATATATGAAAACGTAGACCCAAAAGATTTATAGCTTCAAATCTTTATAGTATAGAATATTAAATTGAATAAGTCATTATCAGTAGCTATTCCTATTGTGTTATCATGATCCATAAAGAAAGTTATGATAAATTGACATTTACCTACTCATTGAGTATATTTAGACTCGCAAAAAGAACTCGTTCAGGAATTTTACTTCTACTTTTGCATTAAACCTTCTCAAATTTGATCTAATCAGACATTAACATAATCTACAGGGCATTTACTAGTCAGGCCCTTTCATGCAGTTACCTCTCGTATATAATTTTATGATATATCGTATACATGCATTAATTGCCATTTCCCGTTTTAATGAATTGTTTATGAATCAAGAAAAAAACACACACACATACACTAAATGCATGCATACAAATGCAGCTGAAGCAGAGGGCGACGTGGGTCATGGCAACAGCAACACACACACAGACACCAACACTCACGTAGTTGGGGCAATTGTTGTGCCCATTTTCATTGCTTCCGTTTGCTGCTGTTGCTGCACTTGCCAAATGGCGGCGTGTTGCCTTTTTTTTGTTTTTTTGGCTAAAGGGCGTGGGCAGGGGATGGGGCGTGCTGCACAACTGTTTGCATGACGAGCGGAAATCATTTTCATTTGTTTAGCGCGTTGCCTTGTTGTTTGCTGTTTTTGTTGTAGAGAGGCGGCATACCCTAGTCTCCCCCCCTTTTTCACTCTTTCACCTTTTTGCTTAGTCCTCTCTCTCTCTCTCTGTTCAGATTACGTTTTGAGACCCCCCAAATGCCATAGACTCATTTTAGCGACAAGGGCATGACTTTTAAATGCATTGCTGACCGCATTGGGTTTGGGGTTTGTTGAATATGAGCTATGAATATTATGATTGGAGGGGCGCCTATTGTGTACAACAGATGCATGTGCTATGCGCTTAGCCTTGGCCACAGCTACCGTGCACATGAATATACATATGTGTGTGTACATAAAGTATGTGTGTATGTACTGAACATGACAAGGTAATTGAGCTTAGCTGTTTTGTTTAAACGGGAAATATATGTATATAAATATATATGTAATTAGCGACACTTTTTTTTAGCTGCTTGTAATAATTATTATATATACAATAATTATATGAAACTAAGAAAAATTGTAGAGGAATTCAATATTAAATAATTTATAAAAAGCGATCAATATTGTTTTAATTTAGTATTAACAAAAACTCTCATTATTAATGAAATAAATTAACTAAAAATATATAATATAAAATTATATAGTATAAAAATATATAATATAAAAATACATATATAATATAAAAATATATAATATAAAAATATATAATATAAAAATATATAATATAAAAATATATAATATAAAAATATACAATTGAACAATTTCCTAAATTCTCATAAATAAATAAATGCTTATTTGATAGTAAAAAAAAAATCAAACTAAAACAAGAAACTTAGAAGAAATAGAAAAACAATTGATTCAAGTTCTCTTTAAATTATCTAAACTATGTTATATTTGTTCTATGTACAATATATATTATATATATTTGTGTCAACTTTGGTTGGCTTCGAAATTTATTTTATATATGTACATATATATAGTAATTCTTCATATTTTTTAGATTTCCTGTTAAAAATCCAATAATATTTATACAAACCCTTCAATCCAGTATCTAAAAAAAACCTAGTTCAGCTCTTTATATGAACAAACTACCTCATCTTTTTAGCCGTCAAACCACAATGATTCACCTTATTTTTTAAGAAATTCCGTATACATTACAAAAATAGACTGACTACCTCAACAAATTGTCATAAATATTCCAGTAAATCAAGTTAGTCAAGCGAATTGCTCGAGCAATTATACAAAAATATTTGCCTTATCAAAATGCCGGCGTCTATCGCAACGTTAACGTTATCGCAAACCAAAAAAAAAAATATATATATAATACTAACAAGTAAGAGTGCTCTAGTCGAGACTGCTCGACTAAGAGATACCCTGAACCCTGTGAAGATGCGATATTCAAATCATTTTACGCTTCTTTTATATATATGTATGCACATATAACAACACATACACACACACGCACATGCACACGCACGCACAAGCACTTTCTCTGCTACTGCGCAGTTTACGCAGCGACTGCGCGCGGGCAGCGCTTGGGCTGCAGTATGGGCTATATTTTGGAAACTTATTTGTTGAATAGGTTTGCTTCTAGATGGACTTTCGTAATCAAACTTTTACAGCGTAATAATGACATTCATATGTATGTATTTGCCAAAGCACAAGTCTCTAGTATTTGAAATACGTTTTTTTCAAATTTGGGGGGGAAGGGGGCGTGGTATCCAAAATCCAAAAATTGCAAAATGTGTGTATTCATTACACGGATACACACAGTAAATCTGAAATCTATAGCTATAACGGTATTCAAAAACAAAGAAAAGTTATCGATTTTTATCGATAATAAGGAAATGGGATGAGTTATCGAAAAAAAAAGATAAACTCGTACTGCGTAGGATATACACGAGTATACATTTCAAATTTCAGATCTCTAGCTTTTGTGGTTTGCGAGATCACTGCGTTCACACGGACGGACGGACGGACGGACGGACGGACGGACGGACGGACGGACGGACGGACGGACGGACAGACGGACATGGCTATATCGACTCAGTTTGTCGAGCTGATCAAGAATATATATACTTTATGGGGTCTGCCATGTCTCCTTCTGCCTGTTACATACATTTTCACAAAAACATTATACCCTGATTTCCCATTTTCAATGGGTTCAGGGTATAAAAACAAAGCTCTATAATAGCCAGCCTATAAAGTTGACATCATGCTGTCTTCGTACTAAATAAAACAAATGAAAATGTTACAGTTGTGCACTACCGACTGCATAGTACTCGCTCAAAAGCAGTTGGAACTTTATTGGTAAAACAATCAGGAAGAAGTCTGCAGTAACTAAACTGTCAAATTTTTTATCTCTATTTCGATTTGCCACGCCCAATATAAATAAATTGTGCAGAAGTTAAGAATAGGAGAAGAATAGGAAAATACAAAATAGGAGAATACAAAAAATAAAACTTATTAAAATTAAGGAGAATTTTGGAGAATTCATATTAGAAAATTCAAAAATCTTTTCAAAAAGTGCAATAATTCTAACCAACAAATTTGCTAAATTATCACAAAAACTCTATGTAATTTATTTCTTCATTTTTGGCGTTAGCTTTAAATAATAATTTAATAATTTAATTACTAAAACAAATTACTTTCTTGCATATTTGCAAATTCAACACTTACAATTTTATTTATTTTGATCACAAAATTTAAAATATATATATTTTTTTTCAAAATCACTGCAAAATAAGTTGTACTCCCTCTCGTTTGAGGCTCTTTATTGAACTAAAAGTGTATAAAACTGATAGAACTTTATTTATATAGAATGCTCCTAGTTACGTATCATAAATCAAAAACTGCGTTTCAGCGATCGTTGATCGTGAATCGTGCAAAAATGCGCCGAATGTGTATAAATACTATCAAATAGAACAATTTTTTTTTAATTTGAAAAACAAAATTGATTTGAAAAAACAAATCGAGAAACTGTATCCAGCACAGTTGAGGAGCCAAATTTAAAATTTTCAATTACTAATGAGAGAGGGAGAGAAAAGCAAATATCAAGATATTCAGTTGATTCTGCAGCCAGAACTCGAAGACCTTAAGCAAAATGGACATTAATCAAAACCAATATGCTCCTTCAACTGCTTGAACGAGTATCAAAATTGTACTATACGCGTATGAAATTTAAATTGCTCATGCTTTTGGCTTTAGTTGGGTGGACTGTGAATTGTTAAGAGCCGAGTGCATGAAACATAATATCTGAAAACTGGGGGGTGTACATTGGGGGTGGGTGGGTGTGTGTGTGTGTGTGTGTGTGTGTGTTTGTAGCGTGTATGTGTTAGGGTGTTAAGTGCGTGCCATGCGCTAAGTTCGTGCAGTTGTATTGTGCCTGACAACTAATGAAACTATACATAAAATATATAGCAAATAAACATTATATAATATACTGTCTATATATTAAAGTATATTTCAACAGCTTAAATATAAAGATTGAATTGGATAAAAAACTGACACATTTTTTGTAAAATTTATAAAAAATGTAAGTGTTACTACGACAAAACTACAATATTGTAAGCTCTATTGAATATATTTATTTTCAAACTTCATAATAATTGTGTTAGATCTTCTAACCAATATTTACGTATTCCATAAAATTTGGAAATTATTTATATTATACATACAATATATTATACCAAAGCCCACTTTATATCTACCCATAAAACTATTACAAAATCTGAAAAAACCCCTTATTTTAGTTTAAAATAAAATTTTATACAAATCTACCCCAAATCATAATAGTTTTGAAAACTGAATAATTGGCCGCATTCAATTAAAATAAAATTGTATTTATTTCTATTTTTTCGTACACTCAACCAACCGACTCAATTACATTACACACTATACAAACCACTCTCTGTCCTGTGTGTGCCCAACAAACACCCCACAAAAACAAAACAAAACAAAAACAAAAATTGAAAATGAAAAAAAAAAAACTATAGAAAGACGCGGCGCCCTGGCATCAGATGTGGACGCATATGAAACGCCTATCGCACGCCTCCAAAGTCAACTCGACGAACAGTTTGACTGCACAGAAAACAGACGTGGGCGTTGGCCATCATCACCTGACAGCAAACAACATAACAACAACTACAACCACAACAACAGCAACACAAATAGGAACAGCAACAACAACAACAATTAATGGTGGCACAGGCAGAGGAACTATCATGCCAGGGAAATGCATATTATTCCCGGATAAGACGTCCTCATTGAAAAGTTCCATGTATACGCAACAGGTGTACTTCAGGCCCGATATGGTACGCTATATACATATGCAAAAAGATCTATAGTTACATACATAGTTTTCTTTGGCATGGTTATGGCTATACTATATGATAGATATTGGTTTCGGTTATCCTTAAGGCCACTATGGGAATTACTTTTACCAAATACTCATTTATATTTTGTAGTCGAAACTGTTTTCCTTGAATATTTCTCAATATTTTTATTTATATTTTATAGTACAAATATTTCCTTTTTTCTTTAAAATTTTAGCTAATGGTTTTCGGTATGAATTTCGCTTTTTTTGGTTTGTTTCTATAGCGTCATGGTTTATATAGTTTTAGTTTGTTTGCCTGGCTTTATTATCTCAAATATCACGCAACTTTGCCCTTGCCTTAGTTTAAGCCACCCTTCAACAAACTGCAACTAAGTATTCCCCCCACGCATTCCACCAACCCCATTTTTATTACCAACTTTTTGCATTACAATCTCAGCACCAGCCACGAAGCTCAACGTTGCATTAAATGCAATGCATACAAAAAATATTTATAATAATCATAATCATAAACATAAACCTCGTTGCAACCAAATGCCAGCAATTGACTAGACCAAGGCAAACGCGCGGTTTAAAGTGCCCCCAAAAACAACTTATGTTAACGAGGCATGTTGAGCTTTGTGTTAGATAAACAAATACTTGAAATACCAGAGCAAAAGGCAATGCAAGTGAATTTTCATAAAGGCATTTTGGTAAAAGATATTTCTATTTATTATTATAATATGAAATTTTAATTTAAAAATTTTAAAATTATATAAATACTTGCCTATGCAAGTGTTAAAGTTTGGTAAGGCTTTTTGAATTTAACTAAACAATGATTGAAGTGTAAAGAAAAGTGGAATATTATATATTATATATTAATGAATGTCGGCAGTGCTAAACTAAAAGATACCTGGCCCGTTATGCGCAGTAATTATTCTATGATTTTAGCAACCTAATTCTAGGTATCTTAAAAGTAGAATGCTTCTGATCCGTTTATAATTTAGCTATCTGTATTTTATGCCAACCAGCTAATCTTTAGACCATATTTACTGAGTCAAGTTGAAAGAATGTGCTAAATATGCCCAAGTTACTTATACTTGATAAGGATTTGATTAGATTTCATGGAAATGCAAAATGTTATTGGTGATTTGCAACAACACTTCAACTAACAGGAATATCGGAAAATGTATTTTCCGATTTGCCACGCCCCCAGTGGGCAAATCGAGAAGATCTTGACACTTTATAATTCGAGGTTAAATACGAGTATATATTCCAAATTTCAAGTCTCTAGCTTCAATAGCCTCGAAATGGTTTGCGTTTAACGGACAGACGGACAGACGGACGGACGGACATTGCACAAACCCAATGTACTCATTTCATTTGCGTGAAAGAGTACAAAAATACATAGATATAAAATTACAAGATCAGCGAGCTCAAATACAGTACCAAATGCACAGATTAACAGACGATCAGCTCGATTATTGACTCTTAGCAGGAATATATATGCTTATGGTGTTTGCTAAGCCAACTTCTCTGTATTACACAGCTTTTAAAAAAACTCTATAATTTAGCTTCCCATTTTCAAAAGGTTCACAGTATAATGAAAGTCAAGCTAGACATTTACTATACCAGGCAAATGCCTTTCGAGAAACTTTACCATATGCCAAAGGCATTGAAAATTGTAAAACACTCGATAAAAAGAATACAGCTCAGACATTCTACATGACATTGGAAAAAGTGGTGTGTGCAGCAGGCATGATTAGGGATAAAAATCCTTACAAATACGCTTATTTAGGCCGACTTAAAATGCCAGCCAGAAGAAATATGGCGCGCATGCATGTGCATGTAAGTCGGCTACGTGCTGGCCATAAACTATTGGCTAAATCAGCTCAGGGTCAGAGGCAGTCAGCCGTTCCCGTTGCTGAAATATAAACAAAAGCTCGTTAGCCAAGATACAAATGAAAAATGAAAAATAAAAACTAAAAACTGAATGTGACACAGCGCGAAGGTGTGGACGCAATTCAAATGATATTTGGTGTGTGTGAAAGGTCGCCAAATGCAAATTGGTCTTTAAATTCTGTTTTTTTTCTTTCATTTTTATATAATAAAACGATTGACATTTTTCATTGGAAAAACCGGCTGGATTGCAGCCGGCCACCTTTTTCTTCATTATAAATACACAATATTTTTTTTTTTTTGTGAAAAACCTGTAGCAGTAAGTTTTTCAATATCAAGACACATTTAAAGCTTCATTAACATAATTGATGCGCCATTGAGGCTGTTGTGCGCCGCGGCTCTACCACTGTATTGTCTTGCGGGCAGAGCGAATCACCGGACAGGTTTTCCGGCGCATGCGCAGCCAAACGCTGAACCGGTTTACAGTTGTAAGCTATAAGGCACCTATGTATATGTATGTATATGTGTATCTACCTAGTCCGCTTCGACGGTCTGTCTCCTCAAGCACATAATGAGCATCAGCAACAGTCTGTCTGAACAAAAAAAAAAAAAAAATATACCAACTGATCGCACACTATAATTTTCAATTTCATTTTGAAATGTTGACGAGCTCAGCAGAAGAACACGCGCTCATAGACTTTCCACTTTATTGGACACTCGAAACAAAATCAGATATGCAAGCAAAAATAATGCAAATTGGACTAGATTTCGCACGGTGTAAAGTGGTTAGAGAGCGGTCTTTGCAATTGGCTACTGTTGTAATAAGTTTATGCTTAGCAATTGCCTGCCGACTTTAAATATATGCAGTCATATGAGTGCAGGATTTTCAAAAAATATGAATATAAAGAATAATAGTTGAAAATGCATTTTCTGTTAATTAAAACACAAATTGAAAACAATCAATAACACTTGGTTTACAACCTTTTAACAATTAAAATTCCATTGGCATCTCACAAATTAGAGACTGCATTGTAGCTACCCACATTTATCAATAACAAAAGAATATATTAAGCCTTCCGCAACAAAGAAGTCACAAGAAGGCACATCAATAGAATAACAATTAAAAGCTAAAAGCCGCTAGAAGACCTAGACAAAGCCTATTTAAAGGCAGCAGATAGACTTCATTGATAGCTCTCTCCACACATCTATCTAGTAAAAGACGCCAAAAGGCTAAGTTGTATATATATTTTTTTTTCTTTACAAAAGACTTTATATGACTATTAATTATAGCAGCTGTTAAATATGCGGGCAGCTGCTAAAAAAAATTTAATGAAATTTGGCGCTGCACGCGTTTTGCTTAAATCAAAATGCCTAAGCGATATCAATCAACAATTTTTCTTTTATGTATATAAATATATGTTCGGCTATAAACTTTGATTCTCAGGCGTATAAAAATCGAGAATATAACTGAGTTTTCGTCACGAAGTTTAGATACACTTGCAAGTCAGAGTTTTTGTAAGAAGTAGATTTGTTTTTGGTCGTAAACTTGAGCTTTAAAGGAAGACCTTTATACTTCATTTAATACAAATAAGCGCATTACTTTTGATTATATATATTTTTTATATTTATGCATTAAACAAAAACTTACATAGGAAAATTTTGTCAAAGAGCAAATCTTGTATAAATAATATTTATATGTGCATGTTTTTACCTGAAAGAAGGAAATTAAAGAAATATAAGTGTGAACATTTGTAAAAGCTAAAGTAAAGACACAATTTTTGAAAAAATATTAGATATATATATATATATATATATATTATACTCTATCTGGCATTTATTTAAAAATACACTCAACGTCACGTTACGTATCAGTTGCGTATATAATAATATCCACTGAAAGGGCATCAGATATATAAAAAAAACTCAGAATAGGCAGCAATGCCTCCTGGGCAAACAGGTTCCTGGGCCAGACAAAGGCAGCCGCAAGGTATGCGCCGCATTAATAACATAAATGGCAAAGCCACAAAGAGAATATATACATATATATACTTATATATATTTATATATATACACTCGTTTATCTCATGGTAGTCATACATAATGCAGCCGCAGAATCTATGTATATATAAAAGGCAATTTATTGTTACGCCAAGTTAAGTGCAGTAAAAAAAGTGAAAAAGATAAAGAGGAAGAGAGAGAGAGAGAGACGACAGCAAGGCAAGCCCAAGAGTCAAAGTCAGAATCAGAATCAGGGCCTAAGCTGCTGCGACATAAAATTCAATTCGAGGCAATTTTTCTTCGTTTTTGTGTGCGTTGCTGGTTGCGTCTTAAAATCATATTTGATATTCAATATATGGCCGCAGGCCGTGCCAAGCCGGGCCGAGCTATACAATATAAATCAGCACTAAAATCAAGTGAAGGAAAATATTACCAGAGCGGAAGTTAAATTTAAACAGCACAAAAATGTTTATAGGACAAAGACTGCCCAGGGATTCAGTTGGCCTGGCTGGCAGCTGTTTCTCTAGGCGAAACAATGGGCTCGGCTCGTCGAGCCTCGACATTTCCACTGTTTTTCTTTTTGCCTTCTTTTTCTTCTCCCACTTTTTGCAATGCCATGTGCAATTGTCCCTTTAGGAAAATGTCAACTCGGCATCAGTTGGCAGTTTTTCGCTTGGCATTTGCTATGCTCTGTTTGTGGCAGATCTCTGTCCAATTGTTTGCCTTTCGTTCCACATGGAACAGTTGCAATGCCAAATATCAAGTCCACAGCATACAATCCAAATATTAATTCTCTTCTCTTTTCTTCTGTTTTTATACCCTGAACCCATTGAAAATGGGAATTCAGGGTATAATGGTTTTGTTAAAATGTCAAATGTATGTAACAGGCAGAAGGAGGCGTGGCAGACCCCATAAAGTATATATATTCTTGATCAGGACGATGAGCTGAGTCGATATAGCCATGTCCGTCTGTCCGTCTGTCCGTCTGTCCGTCTGTCCGTCCGTCCGTATGTGTGAACGCGTCGATTTCAGAACCTATAAGAGCTAGAGACTTGAAATTTTTTTTGGAAGTCCCTGTATATCACGCGCATATCGAGTTTGTTTTAAAAAATCGATAACTTTTCCCGTTCTTTTGTTATCGATTAAAAACCTTATCGAAATGAAGTTAATAAATTATATCTCGTACATGTTTGAAGCTAGAGTCTCCAAATTTTGCATTTAGTTTCATTTATATTTTATACAATTTCGGTTTTTGTTAGATTTTGGATATTGGTTCAAAATTTTTCAAAAATTTTCAAATTGAAGGTTATTTGCAAATATAGCCAATATGTGAATGAGTTTGCAATTTTATACAACTGCAAGATATTCAATATTAAATGTAGATCATATGCTGTAAATTTCATTGAAATCCATTAAGTATCACAAAAGTAATTAAACAAAACGTTTTGTCAATTGCAACATGTGACCAGAAACCCACCCCTGTTTTCATTTTTTCTATACATGTGCACACATACATTGAGACATTCGAATGTGAGCATTCTTGTGTGTTCTAAGAATCACAACAATAACAGCTGACTGCGTGAATTTTGTTATAATTCTAAACTGCCCTTAGTTTCAAATTTGCTACTGCTTGTCTAAGCAGTGCAGTGGCGGTGTTGATAGAAGCGGGGCACGCCGTGCCTTGCTGCAGGTCTGGGTTCAAACCCAGCCGATGTCAAATATTTTTATGTCGTATTTTCTTAATATTTTTTTTTTTTAATTAAATTATTATTACTCTTTAAAAATTATATTAAATTCTTAAAAAAAAAATGCTATTTTATTGTGAAAGTGCAAGATTAGCAATTTAATTAAATTTTGTATAAGTCTGTGATGTATACAAGATACGGAATATATTTAAAAACGCATATCGGACGGCTTTCAGGGGATCTCCTAGTCGGGTACCCCCGACTAGAGTTTTCTTACTTGTTTTTTTTAATTTTTTAACTTCGTTTATTTCAATGTCTGTCAATTGTCAATTGTCGTTGGGCAAACGTGCATTGAAATGTGGGCAGCCACATGTTGCCAATATTGTCAGTATTTAATTAAAATCGAAAAAAAAAACAGGTAAAAGGATTGGAAATTGTGAGTGGGAAAGTTTTAACGTGGCTACAAATTTGTCGCTTGAAATGCTGTAAAATTCAATTCTGAATAATAGTTATGATATTTGTTATATTTTTCTAAAACAATTTAATAGCTTAATATAAATAAAATATAATATAAAATAAAATGATTTTAATTATATTAATATTTTATATTAATTATATTTACTTGGTTGAATATACTTTTATTTTTTTATATTAATTATATTTACTTGCTATATATATTTTAAGATCTTTTAGTAAATTTTATGAATATTTTTTTTATTCCCCTTTACTTTAAATTATGATATAATTTGGGAATATGAAGTAAAATCTATATTTTTTATTCTTTATTTATTTTAAATTATTCTAATTTTTCTAGTGTAAAATTATTAGTAATATTGTCATTATAAATATAACTATTTTTTAAAAAATATATTTTCTTATATTATATTATTTATTCAGTTTTAATTTTAATGAATTTTTTTTTTTTTAACTTTTTTTAATATGTTTTTATTTTTTTATATTTTATTTAATTTTTTGTTTTTATTTATTTTTTTTATATTATAAATAAAATGTAAAAATATTATTTTTTATTATTATCATTATAACCTTTATGGATATGGCCTAGAAAATCTATCAAAGCATCCACTAAATAGCATTCGAGCGTAGATTCTTGATACGTTACCTTCAGCACTACGTCACTTAGGCAGCTCATCAAAAACTAATTATAATTTCAGCAATAGCAGCTCAATCATAATTTTCATGTCTCCACACACTATTGTCTAATCATATAGCACTCCAGTCCCTTAAGCATAACGTGCGCTCTCTGTAGGGTTGCCCATTTGCC
Source organism: Drosophila leonis (assembly GCA_035045365.1). Lineage (NCBI taxonomy): Eukaryota > Metazoa > Arthropoda > Insecta > Diptera > Drosophilidae > Drosophila > Drosophila leonis. The sequence goes on from JAWNPC010000202.1 coordinate 7,572,703, forward strand.
AGACACGCCCTTTGGTAGAATCTACGGCAATTGCACTTCAAAGTAGCCGCTCTATATGCAGGCATACGTATGTATACATATAACACCTTAAACTTTTAGCCGAAGCTCACCCAGTTTCATTTATTGGTCTTCTAATTAGCAGTATGACCTTAATCACTTAAGAGTTTACATAACTAGCAACTGGCCTCAACCAACTCCCACTTGCTGCAAACACGCTAATTGTTTGCCTGTTGACCCGCCCACAGCTGCCTGCTCCAAACCGTTTAATTGCATAATGAAAATAATCTTTTTGGTGACGTAATTAACACACATTTTTCTCAAAACTGAAACATAAAAACTGTGTTGCAATCGACTAACACAGATAAGATAAGGCAGCTCTGACAGATAAGATCTAGCCATAGTATCTAAAACGTACAAATTCAAAGTCAACAACAAGACCAAAACTTGAAGCAAATTTTTGTTGATCTCAAGTTTTGGCCACGCGCAACGCCACTAAAAATATTTAACCTTATATAGAACGAGTATCCAAATTTGGCTAGGCACACGAAATGAATTGAAAAAGAATTCAAGTTTTTCGTTGAGGTGACAATTTAAATGTAGACCTGTCAGTAGGTATAACTTAGGTATTTTATGGTGTTCGATTTTGGGCAAAGCGTAGGCCAGAAACTGCTTTATATATCTATCTATATGGACTCTGTAGAGAGTCTCTGCTTGTCTATCAATTTCCGCCTTTCAAGCGAACCATCAATACATAATGCCCACAACTTCATATCGTCGTATGCAATTAGCTGACAATTTACTGACGCCACTAAAACCCAGACAATGCCACGCTCTGTGCTCAGCGCCAGCGACGACCCCATCCAGTCAGTCAGGGTCAATGTGTTGCAGGCAGAAGAAAAAGATCACACGGACATCTAAAACCAAACTGACAACGTGCACTGAAGATGAAAGTCGTCTCAATCATCTCTCAGTTTTCTACTATATATGTAATCGACAGATAATTTTATGATAATGCTAATAACAGCTTACATATCGCAGCCAACTATGAAATGAACCCAGACACAGTGCAGCGCAGTGCGGAAATGCTGCATCCCAATTAAGACCTTCAAAGTTCACCGGCCTCTATTTGTAATTTATATATATATATATATATATATAATTACTATAGACATATGAGTGTATGTATATATGCGTCATCTATCTATAGGCGCCTTATATATTTTGCCATTTTGTTCGCACTCAATTAAATGTCCACATGGCTATATATACTCGTATATACTTTTAGCTATATCTTACGATATGACGTGGGTGTTGTTGGTTCTGGCAATTGGGAAGTCAACTTAATTTAAAATGTTTTCCTATATAAAACACTATTCACTTCATGATATTTCAATATTTGAGCACAACTTGAGTTGTCAGCCTTAATTAATCATATTTAATTTTCTCTCTTTCCAGGTAAGTGCGCATCAAACATTTGACTTGACTTTTGTTGACCGTAAGTTTAATTCCATATATATTTATATTCATATATTCATATATATATAATTCTGAGCTGACAAATTTAAAAGTGTTTATGGTTCTTCTTATCGATCAATCGCTATGAGTAATTATGAGGAAGCACTTTAGCTGCTATCGTTGGGTTCACAAGTGAGTCGCCTGAAAAGGTATCGCGTGAATGGCTTTTACCGTTTTTTGTTTTTTTTTTATTATTATTATTTGATTAATTAGTTGGGTTGAGTCCAAATATGCAGGAAGTTATTAACAAGGCATGCAAAGGCACCATAAGAGATGCACTGTTTGCCAGAATGGGGCAGGCAACAACCATTGTTGTGGGACCATGATATATGTATAGTGTGTGGGAGTTAATCAATTAACCAGCATGTAGCAAAAAGAGAAAGGAAGACCATGAATAAATACCAAGTGCAGGAAATGAGAGCAGAGCTAATAACAACACACAATAATAGATCAAAGACAGCGAACCTTGACTTGGCAATGTTATATAAAGTCATAATTGTAAAGAAAAAGCTGAGATTGTTTATGCATAAATATAGTGCAGAAAGTAATGCTTAAGCAATTTTTAAATGAAAATTCAAACTAGGTTTTGATAATGATATAATGCAAAAAAAATAAGTTTTTGTGATGAACATATAAAAATTATAATTTTTAATTGAAAATTACATAAAAATGTTGTTGAAAATAAAAACATTTTTTATGATAAAGCATAACAAATCGTGTTAATAATTTTTAAATGGCTTTTTATGTGATAATATTATTAAAAGCTTTGCGTTTTCTTCAGCAACCTCGTTAAAAGTCTATCGAAAAATCAGTAGAGCAAAAGAGAAAGGGTAACATAAAAACTATATATTATATATTCCATATAGATAACATTTAGACTCAAATTAAAATATTTTGAAGAAAAACAAGAGTGGTCTAGTCGAGAGTGCCCAATACTCCAATGAGTCCAGTCTAATTTTAGTCTACACAAACTTATATAAATATATCTTTTGTATTGGAAATTTGTCAAATTTCAGCTTTAGAAATTTTGTGATTTATGAGTTCGCTTTATTCAGATGAACACGGCTATATATGTAGATTAAGCTCAAGACAATAGTACTGATAGAGGAATATCTGTATGTATAATGTGTATATATGTATCTAATATATATAATGGCATCTGTCATATCTCTTTCTGCTATAGATTTAATACAGGATAGATTAAGTATTTCATTGCTTAAAAGCAGAGAATTTTATATACGAAAAGACGCAGCTTCAAATATAAATAGTTAATATCAATATGCTTAAAATTACATTAAAAAAACAAATGACTATAAATAACAGCAACTTATTCAAATTCTAAGCCAACCAACCACAGCAAAGTAAATTCACAATGTTTTTTGTATTTATTAGACCATATGCAAAAAGTTATTATTTTTTTTTAAATCTGCAATCACGCTCCAAACACATAATCTCTAAGAGCCAAAATCAACTTGTACCTTATTTAGAGAATATCATTAGACAAAACTCCACACTTTCGATTAAATATGCCCCCGTCAGCTAAATGCCAAAGCATCAAACCGCCAGGTCGAGCGTTCATCGACTTTCACATGTTTCTCTGAACAACTTGCATTGAGTTTTGTTTATGGCCTCACGATCTTTGTATATCTGTGTGTGTGTATTCGTGTGTATATAAAAAGCAGAAGACGCTGCTGCGTGGCTTGTGCAAAAATTACTTTCATTTTCAGTCTCGCTGTGGCTTTTAGAAATTGTTCAGTGAAAATTGCATTAAATTGTGGACACTGGCCCGCATTGCTAACGACTCATTGACAAACTGCCAACTGGCTTTAAATGTGAGTCCAACTTGCAGACAGCTGAGGATTTAAAAGCATTGCCACTCCCACCACCATGACAGACAGTTGTAGCTAGCCTGGCAAAGTGTGTCATGCAAATTGTTGTGAATGTCCGACTGTTTGTATGGCTGTCTGTCTGTCTGACTGGCTGGCTGTGTGTAATTTGATATTGTCATTAAGTTTAGTGTGCGCACTCGAGTGTGGCCCAAAGAGCTCTCGGACAAGGAAGTATCTTAGTATCTTTTAGTATCTTTTACACATGCACTGCACTTGACAGCCACTATTATGTTACTGGCAAGTGGGTGGCTGTGGGTGGCTGTGGGCGGATGCCCGACAGCCATGCATTATGCATGCCATGACGCTCATTAGTGCGGCTTGTTCGCCAGGGCCAGGGACGGGGACGGCGCACAGGCTCTGTAGCTGAGGCCACTTTTAATGGGCCAAAAAGAACAATAGACTTAAATTGCTCTGGGACGCATTCACGCATTGGCAGCTACGCTGCGTGACCAATGCCAACTTTTTAAATACTTTGCTAACCATTGAATGTGGGCGTTATGTAGCTCAGGCTATAGGGCTAACGGACAGAAGACAGTTTTTTGTACACTCACAAGAATCGAGTTCTTAAATGACATTACAGAGTATCTCTTAGTCGAGCATACAGTCGTATAGAATCAGCATAGTCTGTCTGAATGGCATATTTCTAAACCAACAACAAAATTGAAATAAGTTTTGCTTTAGCTGTTATTCATAACAGCTTACACAGTATCTTCTAGTCGAGCACACTCAAGACTCAAAACTCACAATAGTCGAATCGAATTAGTATAGAAATGTACTATTAAAGCTTTTTTACCTTCATCTGTTTACAGCGTATCTCAAGTCGAGCATGCTCATTTAGACTTTACTCCCACAACGTGAAAAACTGCTTCAGATCAGCACAATCTGATATCCATATTTCTATTTGAAAATAAACCAAAAAAAAAAGTCATTCACTGGAAAGTTTGTCGTCTTTATCTTTAGCTACTTGCAGCGTATCACTGCCGTCAAGCACACTCGTCCCAATTACTTCAACTTTCCATTGCTACGCACAGCTGCTAAATTAGCTGGAAAATCTCATAGTCTTCACTTTCATAACATCATCAAATTGACGCTGCGTTTTGTTCTCCTCACATTTTCCACTCAATGACAAAACTTTTAAATGGTTTTCGCCTTTGAGCGATTGCAGCGCAGCAAGCACTTAACTTAAAATGTCAAATGTCAGTTTTTCAACATTTTTTTTTTTTTATTTTTTGGAACTGTAGCCGCAAAGTATACGAAAAAGATGACAGAAATTGTTACCCAATGAATACGATGATTTCGCAAGTGCTAAAGGCTAGCATAGAAATTATCTAGCTCTTAAATGAAGAATGACACTTTTAGTGGCCCATTGAAATGACAATTGAGTGCGGAGCTAAAAGCAGCACAAGAAGTGCTGACAGCTTGCCAGTTAACTGTTGAAATGTGAAAGCAACTAATTGGATATACAGAGTACTCTTCGAAGAGTTTTTGGTACCAGCAGACCAAACATGATTTGTATGTGTGGACAGTTTTCTGCTAATATTGTGGAGCTGCTTTTCGAAACCAGTTCCAAAATGAAACATTTGCAAGTGTTGCATTAGAGCAGTTGTACATGAGCAAAATGAAGCAGAAGATATTGAAAGAGTTACTTGAATAACAAGAATAATTTACAATGAGCTGAACTAATTCCTTATGGCATAAAGAGCTTTTAATATACTTGAACTAGTTCTTTTATTTTAAAAATACAAATTTTTGTTATGCTTGAACTAGTTTGATTCTATATCAAATTTAGGCTACATTCCTAGTTTTATTTGCATTTTCATTTCTTGTAAGAACTAGTTCCGCTTCAAAGTTGTTCCTCAGTTGCCAATTCATTCATAAATTTACCAAAATCATATTTTTTATGACAACATCTGGTTAAATAACAAGGGTTATTCAAAAATCAGTTCCAGTATAACAAGTTTCGAATTAGAACTCAAACAAGTTTGTTTAAACCAAAACTTTTCCATAATATTCAAAGACAAGAGCAGAAAATAAACAATTTCTAAACATCTTTCTCAACTTTTTTGCATAATATATTTTAAAAAAATAATACAAATAAATTACACATGTCTTAGGCTAGTTAACAATCTCCAGCTGCAAGCATTAATCAATATGCATATTCAATAAAAACGTTGTCATAAATAAGTGATATAATGCGATGCGATGCGATACGATTGTTATGGTCGACAACTGTTAAAAACATGCTCAAACAATGCCAACTGATTCAAAACGGAATATACTGAAAAAAAACATGCACAGTCTGCTCCTTGGCTACGTCTAGTTATCCACTTTACGATTGCCCAGATTAACAAAAAAACACAACACCAAAATTTATGCACTCGTCTGCCAAGCGAGACCGCAGCCAAAAAAAAATATATATATATTTATTTGTTATATATGAACAAAAAAATGAAAATACCATAAATACAAACCGCAGGCATTTTAATTTTTTATGTTTAAACATGAAAAAACAAAGTCTGCAGCAATGTCATGATAGCGCAATTTGCAATTTGCAATTTGCATCCAAGAGTTACACTATTTTCGCGCTTTGGCAGCCATCAGATACAATTTTCACAAATTTGCATACAAATCACGTACGTTTCGCTGGCCGCGTGCTGTATTGCATTCATTTGCCAAAAATTAAAAAACGAATATATAAATTAACACATGCATTCACAAATATATACATATATATAAATATATATATATATTTAAATATTGTTATTAAGCAAACACATTTGGTGAATGAATTTGCGTCATTTGGCGCTTCGGGGCGTTGGCATTACAGTGCACATCTCATTCGGTTTTAATTCATAGATGATGATTCACTTGGCTCGCGATGCTTGAAGTTTCCCCTCAGCCCCACACACACATATGAGTAATCGGAGCTGTTAAAGCTGAACGCTTTATGGAAATTTATGGCATAAAAAATACTTTCGCTCGTGTGAGGAATTCTTTTTAGTTTCTGTTTTTGTCTAACTGTTTGCACAGCTGAGCATCATCAATTAGTCATAGTTGCATGCGGTTGTAGGCGTTTGCTAATTGTATATAACTGACTATCTGTCTGAGGTTTTTTTTTTCTTGCCTTGCTAAGCTGTGATGTTCATTTAGCTGCTTACAGCTAAATGCTCATGCTCATGCTCATTGCATGCAGTTAAAAATGTTATCAATTTCAATTGAGTACAAAATGTTTTTTAAAGTTGCAGTAGATGAAGTGTATTACATGTCTGAATTTAGTGCAGTTTTTAATCATATTTTTAGTTTGTTTTTAAATAAACAAGTAAGAGTGCTCTAGTCGAGACTGCTCGACTAAGAGATACCCTGAACCCTGTGAAGATGCGATATTCAAATCATTTTAAGCTTCTTTTATATATATGTATGCACATATAACAACACATACACACACACACACACACACACACACATACACACGCACGAACAAGCACTTGCTCTGCTACTGCGCAGTTTACGCAGCGACTGCGCGTGGGCAGCGCTTGGGTTGCAGTATGGGCTATATTTTGGAAACTTATTTGTTGAATAGGTTTGCTTCTAGATGTACTTTCGTAATCAAACTTTTACAGCGTAATAATGACATTCATATGTATGTATTTGCCAAAGCACAAGTCTCTAGTATTTGAAATACGTTTTTTTCAAATTTGGGGGGAAGGGGGCGTGGTATCCAAAATCCAAAAATTGCAAAATGTGTGTATTCATTACACGGATACACACAGTAAATCTGAAATCTATAGCTATAACGGTATTCAAAAACGAAGAAAAGTTATCGATTTTTATCGATAATAAGGAAATGGGATGAGTTATCGAAAAAAAAAGATAAACTCGTACTGCGTAGGATATACACGAGTATACATTTCAAATTTCAGATCTCTAGCTTTTGTGGTTTGCGAGATCACTGCGTTCACACGGACGGACGGACGGACGGACGGACGGACGGACGGACGGACAGACGGACATGGCTATATCGACTCAGTTTGTCGAGCTGATCAAGAATATATATACTTTATGGGGTCTGCCATGTCTCCTTCTGCCTGTTACATACATTTTCACAAAAACATTATACCCTGATTTCCCATTTTCAATGGGTTCAGGGTATAAAAAAATAACATTTTAAATATTTTTAATAATTCCAAAACTTGCAAAAACAATTTAATTTTCCTCAAGTAATTAAGTAGCAATTTAAAGTATATTTTAAATTTTTTTTAAAATATATTCAATTAGCAGATAAAGTGTTATAAATGTCTGAATTTCATGCAATTTCCAATCAACTTTTTGTTTAGCCTTAAAATATATTTTGCTAAAATAAAATACTTAAAATATTTTAAATAATTCCAAAACATACAAAAACCACTTCATTTCGCCCAAGTATTTAGCAACAATGTCTAACAAAACTTGAAAACACACTTCAAAAAATAACTAAAATAAACTTGACTCTGGCTAACAACAAATTTAAAATGTGGCCAAGTTGAAATTTTTCTACCACATTTCTTTTGCTGCAACAATTAAATTAATTAAATTTACGCTTTTGGCGCGTTTAATTGAAAGAAGAAAAAAAAACACAGAAGAAGAAGAAGCAGAAAGAAACACAACTTCATTTCAAGAGAAGCAGTGAAATTTGTGAACAACAGCAAACAAAACACACAGCACTTGAGTAAAGCATCTTGAAGATACAAACAGTCTGCTCAACGGGGCGACAATAACAAAATGTATATATATATTATATATATATATATATATATATAAGTTTAATAAAGCAAAAGCAACAACACTCAGACAATAATGACAATTGCATAAGGCCAAAAACTCACAGACACAGAGTTGTTTCACCCCTTTATTTGCTCGCTTGGGCAATCATTGCGAGTAGTGCCAGATACAAAGTCAGATAATATTACAACAACAACAACAGCAACCGTCTATTGCTAGAGGGGGGGCAGCCAGCCTGCAGCTTCTTCTTCATCTTCATCTTCATATTATTATCATTATGATTATGATTATTTCGTTCATTAGTTGTGTGCGCGCTGTTGACACTCTGACATATTTCCAGATATGCCAACTTTCCCAAGTTTCTGTTTTATATTTCTTGCCATCATTTGGCAACGTATTTAAAGTCATTTGAAACGTGTTAATGTGCCTTTCGAGCTTCTGTGCTTTTCAGCATTACGCCATAGCCCAACCCCACAAAAAATTTATATATATATAAGACAAAAGAAAAATAAACCTGGTCAGCTCTTTACTCTTAACTTTTCCACTTTAATTGTGGCTCAAAACTTTCGCAAGTGAAATTTCTGGCAACTAAAAAGTTTGTTTTTTTTTCTTACTTTTTGGCCTTAACTTGGCGGTTGTCTAAAGCTAAAGTTGGCTGTGACGGTCATTGTCGAAAAGGTTTCTATGTTAATTAGACAAAAAGCTTTTCTGTGAATGAGTCTTAATTTATGATTATGTTATATGCTTCAAGAACTTGGCAACAACTGAAGTTAGGTAACTGTATTTTATATTCATTATTTTTATTACATCAAATATTTGAATGAGCATTCAGACTAAGAAATTATAATCTTAATACAGAGCCACAAAATTATTTTGCTTGAAATGTTCTGCTCTCTTTGATCTATTATTAACTTAAGCTTTGGCTAAATCTTTTGATATTATGATATCAATTTATAATCATTTAACAATTGAATTCCGCTTGAAATGACAAATGGCCAACATGTAATTCCCATTCTCATTCGAAGCCATTTCACAATTTGCTGCATCATTTTCCTGGCTTGTAGGAAAATTGTAGAAAATTTGCCGCTTCTTTGGGTTTTCACAAGTGACAGCAGCTCCCCCCAATTGTGGACCAATTTTTTACACAGATTCTTCTTTTTGTTTTGGCACCCCGGCTTTGACATTGACACAACAACTTTTACCAACCTCAATTACAATCAATCACATATGTTGTATTATGGTGTTTGTTGTTGTTGTTGTTGTTTTGGCTGTGTGCCAAATGGCTCAGAGCGTTAGAGACGTGCGTGTTTTGGCCAAATGCCTATGGCCAGAAATTACAATAATGATAAACACACACGCCCCACATAGTCTAACAGCGGACAAAGCAAAAGTTTTTGGTCTTAAGTAAAAGCAACGTTTTAGTGCGGAAAAATTTCATTTATCATGTAAGCTTCCACTTTGATACCAATGACAAAAGACTGTCGCAGCTTTTTCTTAACGATGCTGCGGCTGCCGCTGATAATGATAATGATAATGATAATGATGACGTTCGTCGCCGCTGATAAATCTCTTGGACACAAGTTGCAGCACATGTTTTGCGAGCACTTTTCCTGCTCAAACAGATTTCACTCTCTAGGCGACGTCCAGCTAAGTGGCTAAAACCAACTTGTTTTCGCCACATCGCCAATGTCATTTTTTTCTAATCGACCGAAACTTGATCAGTTTTTCATTTTCGTTTGAGGAAAAGCGTTGAGTTTCATCAAAAAAAATAAAATTAAAACACAAATCCAATACGCACAAAAATTTTAATTATTAATTGGCTGACCATACTTAAAATAAAAAGCGAATCAATGAGGAGCAGGAAGTGCAGGAAATACAGTTTATGAGAAAGTCGAAATCTTGTTTGCGAGTTTTTATGCCTGTCAAGATATTTATAGGCAGCAAATCTTTTAATCACATGCGCATGTCAATTCAATATGATATGCATATACAGTCGAGTCTCGATAATTTGTACCCCGCTAAATCGATAATCGCGATAAATCGAAACAAATTCTATCCCCTTGAAAAAAGTTCGTTACAGTCGAGTCTCGATAATTTGAATTTCTGTGTAAATCGGAAAAAAACTGATCCCCTTGTCATTTCGAATTATCGGGACTCGACTGTACAATACAATACTAAAGTTTGACTACAATTTAAAGTGAATAAAAATTTTGCAAAAATAACTAATTAAAAAAATAAATATTATTTTTACTTTATATTTTTTGTACAATAAAAACTCCTAAATTTTCGAATTTTAATTTTAAATAATATATTTGCTTGCAACTTTATATAAATAAAAATATATATTTTCCCCTAAGTTTTTTTTCCATTTATTTATATAAGGAATATTCCGTTATATAAATAATTAAAACAAAAAAATTCATTTCATCAGAAAACATTTGAAAACAAATTGAATTATAATGGAGTAATAGTTCAATTGGTTTCAAATTTTTTCTGATAAAATGATTTTTTTTAAATTGATTTATCTACGAAATATTCTTTAAAAATTTAATTCATATATTTTTTTATCAAATTGTTATTATAATTTAATTATAATATGATAAAATTTTAATTACAATTTAAATATATAAATAATAAAAAATAAATTAAATAAATATTTATATACAAATAAAAAATAAATTAAATAAATATTTATATACAAATAAAAAATAAATTAAATAAATATTTATATACAAATAAAATAAAAAATAAATATAAACAAGTCGGAAATGTCAAATGTTTTTTACATTTTCTGATCAAATTGTTATTATATTTAATTAATTAAATTAAATTAATTATATAAAAATGCATTCATATTAATCATTAATCAATAAAAGACAATAAAAAAGAAAACATCAACGCAGATAAGTCAAAGAAAACTCCATAAAATGCACAGAAAAACTCAACCTGCAAATAACTACTATATGACGAAGAGGATAGTAAAAACTAAGTGATAGTTATATAACACATGTTAATCTTATATAACAGCTATGAAAACATATTCATCACAGCAGCTTAGCCTCAAGTGACCCACTTGAGATACTATGCCGCCCATAAACAATGCATAAAAATCAATGAAGCTTACGAAATGTTTACCGCCCATTAGCACATCATAAAGCAGCATAAAAAGAAGACAACACCGCCATGCACTTTTCTCACGGGCACCTCAAGTGTCTCAGTCTCAGCCTTGGACGCGGTCCCTCCCTCGGTTTCGGTAGCCACACACAACACACACATATTCTATATATGTATATATATTTATATATGTAGTTGTGCCGGGTCCTTCAAGTGCACATGCTAATCAGCTAAAGAAATATGAGACGTTTCGCTATATGACATATGTGACAGGCCGTAAAAATAAAAACACACACATGTAAGACTTCGGCTCGGAGTCCACACACTTGTTGTAGGTGCTACAATATCATCATTTAAAGGTACTTGTGGCTAGTTATATGGCTTTCACTTAGAAGTAGCAGAAAATGCTGTCACCTTCAGTGGGTCAGTGCAATGAACTGGGCAACGATACGCCCCACTCAGAGCAAACACATCTGATTCCCGCACATTTCCGCAATAGTTAGAAAACTAAGGAAAATTATATTTTATTAAGGGTGACTGACTGATGAATACCCTGCACTTAGTTGGGAACGGATCTATATCAAATCTTGGGTATTTAACTGTATGGCATTTTAAATAAGATGTTTCTGAAGACATGACAAAATTATATTTAAGTGTGACTGACTGATGAATACCCTGCACTTAGTTGAGAACTGATCTATATAAAATCTTGGGTATATAGCTTTATGGCATTCTAAATAAGATATTTTTGAAGACATGACAAAATTATATTTAGGTGTGACTGACTGATGAATGAATACCCTGCAATTAGCTGTGAGTCGATCTATATCTAATCTTGGGTATATAAAAATAAATACATGACAAGATTATATTTAATTATGATTGACTGCTAAATACCCTGAACTTAAATCTGAATTGACATATGTATATCAAATCTGGGGTATATTAGCTTATGGAATTTAAATAAAATATTTATGAAAATATGACAAGTTATATTTAAGTATGATTGACTGCTAAATACCCTGTACTATATCAAATCTTGGGTATATAACTGTATGCTTTTTCTTTCAAAGTTCGCAAATCGATATACAAATCGATATATAACTCATAGAGACCGTAGGGTATTCAAAAAATCAATAAACTGCACCCACAGACCAGGCAAGGCACTTTAATTATTTATAAATATGAAGGAAAGAATCAGTACATTGTTATTCCGGTTGATGTTGCACAGCAAATGAAGGTAGGAAATTTCTAAGGAACTGCTGCAGGTGCCTTGAGGACGACAACAGGCGGCGTTTTGTCATTAAGGCGCTGCCACCCCCCCGTCCATAGTGATGTCTTCGCTGTGTGTGTGTCTGTGTGTGAGTTTCTTCTTTTTGCAGACAATTTGTCTTTCTTTCAATTCTTTTTGGCATGCATTACCCTTAATGAACTGCGCTCAGGGTTCGACAAAGTATGGTGTACGCTACCTGCATAATTTCGAGGCGTATGCGAACGCGTTGTTCGTAGCATTAAAGCAGAGACCGAGCAGAAAACCAGGCGCTATTATAAATAATTGCACAAGAAAATAGGTAAAAGAGCGCAAAGTTTCTTACAATCTCGACGAACAACGGGCCAAGAACAATGGAGAGCCATTCACCTGGCACAGTTCTCACGGCGTTCACTGTGGGTAGGCAAAAACTGAGCACAACTGCGTTTTGGTTAGGTAGGTGTTTACATAAAGGAAATGGGCGGCAAACAGATACACAGAGACAGACAGAGAGAGAGAGAGAGAGAGAGAGAGAGAGAGAGAGAGAGAGAGAGAGAGGAGAGAATGAGCGAAAGCGACAGAGAAAGGGTGATATGTAAGTGCGATAAAACTGAGAGAATGAGGTGTAAATACGAATGGATTAGATTGTAGAACCGATTAAAAGGGCTGCGCTTTAAATATGAGAACAACTGTCTATCAACTTTTATCTACAGGTGTTAACTTGTAAAGAAAAAGTGAAAGTCTATAATCAAAAGAAGTAAAGAAGAAGAAATGAAGATCTGCTTAGATTGGCAAGTGCTGAAAAGGCAAGAAAATGTATTTAAAGGAAAGTTCAAATAGAGAGCGAAAACGGGAAGAAGCAATTTAGATGTTTAAGATTATTATAAAAAGTACGAGGAAAAGAGAAAAAACTTCAATGGAAGATTTTAATAATATTATTCTAATATTTGTCTGTTTTTATTTTGATTCTATTTATTTATCAGTTTTTTTTTACTTTTTAATTAAATTGAATAAGCAAATGTTAAGGACAGAAAGCACAACTCGTACTGATATAGATTCTGATATATAAAGATTTTCTTTTAGCTGTTTGTTATTTATATATTTTATATTTATATCCATTTACAAAAACTACATGTCTTATGCACATCAATCAGTAAGCAAAATGATCTAGCATAACTTAAAGCCCAACAAAATGTTTCTTCAAACATAAAAGTGTGTGCCACACATAGCGCATCTCATCCAACAGTTAGTTAGACAGTGAAGAAGACTCATACACCTGACTGACTGACACCTCAATGAACTTCAATGCAAATCAGTCAAAGTCAAAGTCAAAAAACCCATTTGCTGGCCAATGCACAAACGTCGACAGCGATGGCTAATCAAAACCAGCTATGAAATTTTCAAAATACTAAACGTATTTTTCAAAACAAAACAAGTGGAAAGCAGTCAAAGCCAACAACAGCAACAACAACAACAGCGAAGTCAAAAAAAATGATTGACAGGAAATTTAATTGAAGCATTGAACCTGGGCAACAAATGCAGTATGGAGGGGGTGGGGGGCAAGAGTTAGACGTGGCTTATCTACAGAGTTGACAAACTTTTACGTCGTTTGTCAACGCAGCGTTCAATCAACTGAAATTTTCTATACGCTCTCGACTCCAGACGTACGGAGTTATGATGACAAAAGAGCTGGTTAACTGACGTTTACACTACCTGTTAGCTGAGCTAATTTGATAAGGGCAAGGAACGAAGGGATGCTCGGACTGACTGAGCAAGCCAGGGCCAGCCAGCCACATATCAAGATAAATGACACGAGCTTTGACCGCAAGCGCTGTGTGCTGAGTGCTGTATGCTGTGTGCGCTGTGTACATAGCTTGACCGCTGCAACAGCTGCACAAATTTGGAACGTGAGCTCAGCTCCGCTCCTCAGGATGTATGAGAAGTAGGGTGACTCATGAGGAAATATAAATTTTATATAAAATTTATTGTTATCGGTATGTTTACCGATGAAAGCGTAGTCTGTTTATATTTCTATGACCATATATTCCTATAAATATATATATGAACACATATTACACATATTATATAATATATATATATATATATATATACTTATGAATATATATTCCGATCAACATAAGTATATTAGTGAATATTTATCTCTATAATCGTAATCAAATCCAATTACATCTGTGTCCCTGTCCGTTTGTCTGATTGTGCTATCGAACATCTTATGTTGAGCGCGCATCTAACATCTAACAGCAGAGAGGACTTTTATTTTACACTCAACGATCGAGTCAAAAAACTGACTCAGAGAAATGTTCTAGCGCCGAGGTGGTTCGTGTTTGAGTGGGAGCATCGCCCTATATAAGGGCGAGCCTGCTGCTGGGCTGCTTCAGTCGAACCCCTGCTGGTCAGTTGTGCAGTGCAGTGCTCCTCTTTTTTTGTTTTGTGGTAAATATTTAAATTGTTAATAATATTAAGTATATTAAATAGAATTGTAATAGCTATATTCTTAATTTTAAGAAAATTGTTTTAGTAATAATTTTACTAATAATTTTAATAATAATTTTATTAATAATTTTAATAATAATTGTAGTAATAATTGTAGTAATAATTGTAGTCATAAGATAATGATTATTAGGTATACATAATCATTAGGAAAATCATTGTTATAGTTATTTAATCATTTCAATGTATTATTTAGTAATATTTAATTATGAGTAATAAGAGCGGCATGTTGGATTTGCAAGAGCGGGAATATCGCTCTCCTACGGCTCGACGCCCCTGTGACTGATCTTCCTGTGCTCACTCTCCCTGTGCTCGCTCTCCCTGTGCTCGCTCTCCCTGTGCTCGCTCTCCTTGTGCTTTTACTGCAGCTGAGCATATGAATAACAAAGGCATTGTTAAATTGAAACCAAAAGCGAGCAGTTGCACTTTGTGTGGGTGTTTCCGCGAACGTAGAAGCCGCAAGCAGCAAATTAAATACTTTGGACCTTAGCAAAGGACAATATTAATAATCAGTTGGATTTCGATTATGTAGTAAATAATCAGAAATATAATAGTCATTAGGAGAATTATTATTTAGTTAATATTCAATAAGATTTGGACAATTATAACATTCTTGATAATAATTGTTAATAATAGTAATTGTTAATAATAATAATTGCTAATAATAATAATTTTTAATAATAATAATTGTTAATAATAATTGTTAATAATAATCATTGTTAATAATTATGAAAGTGAAATGGTATATGTACCTGTAGAACGATAATTATATTATATACAATAATAATGATATAAGAACTAGAAATAGGTTGAAAAATGTAAGCATTTTTAATCATATTTAAGCATAAGTTATTTAAGCATTAAGTAAAGCATTTTTGTCCAATATCAATAAGAATTTAGTTTTAAAACTTAATGTATTAGCTATTACCAGAAGACCTAAAGATTATCATGATCATAATAATTTTTAAATATAATTTCTAAAAAGATATACGCAGTTTAAGGACCTCTATTAAGCTCTTAAGCCTATTGCAGCTTGTAAAAATCACAAATTTACAATAATTTTAATATTGTATTAAACTTTTTTTTATAAAAAATATTAGTTTTCAAAATATAAAGAATAATGAGCTATAAAATATTTAAAACACCATTTTACTAAATTTTAAATAATATTTAAATAACTAATGGATGCAGTGAAAATCACATTTCAACTAATAATTCGATATAGATCACAAAAATCTCTAAGTTTTCTTTGCGCACATTCATTGATACAATGAAAAATTCTTTTCGACTACCCCTAATGTGAATTTCGATGCTGCAGCACTTGACAAGTGAGCCCAATTATGCTGCGGCAAGTCGAATGCTCTCAAATAGACGCACTTATGAAAGCGCGCACTTGTCAACTGAAATGCTGAATGCTGAATTGTTGCGGCATCTTTTGTGGCGCAGTTAACACGAAGTTACGCTTCAGGCTCTAATAAGGCAAGAATAATCGTTAGCATTTGCACGCAAAATGTATTCGCACCTTTATTTGTACAGCTAAAAGTAGCTGAGAGCTGCAGATATTTTCGCACAAAGCGCCGCTGCGCCATTCGCTTCCTCAAATATGAAAACAACAACAAAAAACAAAAAAAAAGCCGCACACTGAATGTGTATTTAAATTGCTCATCAGTGAATTCTAATTTGCATAAACAATTAAAGGCAGGCAAAAAATAAAGCAGGCGGCGGGTGTGGAGCGGGTGGCGTAACTGAAATACTAAAATACTATGGCAGGCAGGCAAGCGTCGTGATGCCCGTTAACTGTTTAATGCGACAATTAAAAAAATTATTGCTCATACGCACTGGTGAACGCCTGACCTTACAAAGCAACAGCAACAGCAACAACTGTCAGCCAGCTGCTGCCGCTGCTGCCTCTGCTTCATATATCTGTCGTTCAACTTGACGCCCACGTACAACACTGTTGCACACTATCCACAAAAGCAACAACAGCAACATTAAGAAAACAGCTCTGGTGACAAATAAGTCGTCACTGGCACTTGACTCGTTCGCTATTAAATTTGTGTTGTTGTCGCTGTGCTCGTTCCACTTGATTTCTTTATAGAACTCGTTTTTAAGGTGTTTAATAAATACATTTCTTACCTCTTTTTTTTTTTTTTTTTGCTTTGTAACATTTTGACAATTTATTGCAAATTCTTTTGTAAACTTATTTTTAATAGAGTTCGGCATAAAACCCACTTGCATATTTGGCTGTCTATTGAGCTATATAAATATATTTTAAGCCTATTGTTCTGGTATTGATTTCAAGTACGCCATAAGCTGCTCAATTAACAGCCAAGCTTTAGATTTTATTATTTGTTTAGCATATCAATCAAAACTTGTTTCAATTGTTGCGATAAGTTAAGCCCTTGATCTTTCTGGAATTTCAAGGAAATTTGAATGCTGGGATGAGAAAGAGGATTTGAAGATTTGCAAAAATAATTTATAATAATTAATATTTAATATATACTTTATAGATATATTATATATATTTTTCAATACTATTATTTATATATTAAAAATAATTTATAGTTTTTACATATTATATATTTTTTTTATACTTTTATATATTTTTTATATATTATTATATGTTTTTATATATTATTATATATTTTTTATATATTTCTTATATATATTTTGAATATTAAATACATATTTAATATATATTTTATATATATATTTCATAAATTTTGAAAACTTACTCCCACTACTATTTTTATGAATCTTCATTTTATTTCTTTCAATTTCCTAGTTTATAGATAAGCTCTAGTTTAACAAATAATCGTTAGTTTTACACATTTTAATTAATATTTTTCTTTTTCATCTCTCTCTTTGCAGGTGAGTGTCAACAACAACAAAAATTCCCAACAGCAAGTTTTACAGGCAAGTTATACGACAAAAAAAAGGAGCTAGAGAAAAAATTGAAAACATTTTCCAATTCAATGCGCCAGCTCCGCTGCCAATAGGCCGTCAGCTCTTATCAAGATGCATTCGAACAAGCCAATTTAGCCATGGACAAACACCCCCAATCCCAACAACTTCAATCCTTGAACTACGCCAACCGCAGTCAAGCAAAGTTTTGTTTTTTTTTCCCCTTTTTGCTAGCTGCATTTGGTGTTTCGAAATGTTTGCCAATTTTGTTTTGGGTGTGCGATAAGACAGCAAAAATATGACAGCACGAAATGAATGAATGAATGAATTCGCAATGAGGTTAAAAAAAAAAAGAGAAAAGAGAACTGGCCTGCAGTTCTTTTGCCCCTGCCAATAGCCCCTGTTCGTGTCTGGTAAAAAGACCAAAGAGAGGCAACAGAAAATATCAATGCTGTCGCTCGCATATGCTGCGCAGCGCTACGTGTTCATGTTAAATGTCATAATCAGACGCAGTCACACACACACGCACACATACACTAACTAAAAGTATCTGTAGATACATTGAGAGTGTGGCTACTCTCAACATGTTGCATAAATGTAAACAGCATGCGAAATGACTTTGCCTTCGCCTTTACAGAAGGGGGCGTGACCTCCGCTTACATACTATACTTAGTTGTAGCTAATAGATAAACAGATATACTAAGCTACTTGGATGCTTTTCAAGTGATTTTCTATTATTTTTTGTTGAATTACTTGAGCTGTCGTCAATTGCAGCTCGTAAAACAAAGTCCAAATAAAAGATATATCTAGCCATAATTTCTGCAGATTTATGCAGTGGTTCACACAGCACACAGAGACCCAAAAAAGGCAAAAACCGACAATCGCATCATTTTCAACAAGCCCGCATGACGCCATCGCATTTGAGCTGAGAGCTTGCACAAATATGCAAGGCATTTTATATAATATATATACATATATATATATATTTTTTTTTCAATATACGAAGTTGTAATACACTTCATTTCCTTAAGTTGCTCGTATAGGCAACGTTTATTTTCGAGAATTTATTTATATTAATTCAATTAACTAAATGAGTTTCAGTTTTCTTTACCCATTTGATTAATTATTCATCAAGTGAAACCGCTAAATACAAAAATATATAATGTATAAATATTATATAAAATACAAATTTTATAAGTACATTCCGCTTAGTCACTTATAAATCTTATATTTTGCTACCTTAACAAAGAAACTAATTTTACTTTCGAAACTCATTCATATAGTATATAATAATTCCTATACATTTCCTGCTTTAAATTCCAATTTATATACAATCATAATTCCCATCCAACCTCATTTCATCGGAATAACTAGCTCAACTGAGATGATATCATTCGCTTTAATAGGGTATCGGCATACCTACTTTGAAGTAGAATTCTCTCAAAGACAAACAATTTTTGGCACTGCCAATCGAGCGACACTTCCTGGCCCAAGTTCAAGGGCTCTTCTCCAGCTCTTTGCACCTCTTCTACTTCGGGCTTCCTTCCATCTGTGGCACATGCATAAATTGTGAGCAGACCTGGCGACGCCTCAGTAAGGCCCATAGACGACTGCCAAGATGATGTATTTTTTCACAATTTTTTTTCGTTTTGCTCTTTTTTTCTGAGAAGCCACGAGAACAGCAAAAATTCTTGTACCTCTTCGTCGCTTTTATTTCATTTTAGTTTGAAGCGGCAGGATCTTTGGTCGTGTGAATGGTTCCGTTGAGGCTGCTCTGCCTCTCTCTCCCTCTCTCTCTGTTCGCTGTGTTATATGGGATGCTTCGTCTTCTGCTTGGGCCGTCCCGCTGAGAGAATGAAATTGTGCGAATGGCAGCGGCGGGTTTTCTATTGCATTTTAAATGACTTTTGAATGCTCAAATATGAGTGTGAGTGTGTTTTCGTGTGTGAGCATGTGAGTGTGCTATAAGCTGCATGTGGCAGCATTTCAACGTTTTTGCACTCTGCTCTGACATGCCCAAATATGTGTGCTTGATAACGGTTTTTGAGCGGGTTGAGTACTTGGTTTGATGTATTGCGAGTGCCTCTCGAGTGTTGCGTGAAGGTCAATGGGTTGCTTTGTTCTAAATTGCCGGTTTATGGCTCTGCAGCACAGCAGGAAATAACCAAAAAAAAAAATGAGTTCTTGCTCAATTCCTAGTTCAGAACAGTTTTCAAAGTGGCTAAAATATATTTATTTTTTTGTAGAATTCTAGGTCAACATTTATGATGTTTGGAAAGTTTTGTTACTGTTGTGCGAAGTTAATGGGCTAAAAGGGCTTAGATGAAGAAGAAAACGTCTTTGTTCTTATTAGGTATATATTTTATATATTCTTAATGAAGGTATGAAGTAAGCTGAGAATACATTCAAGTTGGTCAATCTAGTCAAACTATGTCTGCCTGACATGCTTTGTTTATATTTTATAATTTCATTTGAGAGCATAAAAACTAACTTCATCAAAAACACATCAAAGGATTTATTCTATTTTGAGTAAAATGTTGACTTAGCTGCAGGGCAGTTATTAATGATCATAATAATAATAATTATAGATATTTCGAATTTAAAAGAACTCTTTTGAACACTCTTTCCATAACCAATTAGCCAAATATTTCAATAATAATAAACAACATACCATTAACAGAGCTTAGCATATTTGTTTCGACTCTTCTCGTTCTTTATGGACATAATCGTCTTACAGACGTAATCGTGTTATGACACATCGAATAGCTAATCTGAAAATAAATGTGCATAAATTAAATAAAGATTCTCTAACTTTGATTTTGCTTCAATTTAGAAACTCTATCACTCGACAGCCACGCCCAGTTCATAGACAAATTTTGCGAAACTGCAAGCGCTATGTAAGACAAGTATAGTTTTAGTTTCTGTTCACTTTATTTGCTTTGACTACTTAAATATGCCAAAAAAAAAAAAACGTAGAAAAATCTCTGAAGGTCGCCTTATTAACACATAAACCATAAAAGCCAGTCAAGAAACCGAAAAGAAGAAGAAGAAACAACATCGACTGTAGGCACATGTTTGGCTAAACACAACAACAAAAGGCAGTGGTAATACCAACAACAACATTAAGAAGAACAACAACTGCCATTGGCTGCATAGAATTGCCCACATGTGTGTCACGTCACGGCAGACGACAACGGCAATGGCAACAGCTACAGCAACAGCAACAGCTACACACAGCTATCGCTACAGCTACGGCTACACAGATACAGATACTTTTTTTTTTGCTGTAGATACTTTGCGTGCTCATGTGTAGAACGGCACAGGCAACACAACAATGGACTGGGCTTGTTTTTGCCATATGTGTAAAATGTTTAGGCGGCTGTGCCATGAAAAATACAAATATATATTTTTCGCTCAGAATTTTTGAATAGTCGTCAATGGAAGTTGGTTCGTGTCGGTAGAGTTTTCGCAGCCGTTGCTAAAAAATTTTCTTCAATTCATATTTTGTTTTTCGTTCTACCTCCTTCTCCGCTTTTCGCATAGGCTAAATGTTTGTTTAGCAGCGCATAAGAATCATTAGTGTAACGTGCGCGCGTGTGTGTGTGAGTGTGTAAAGAAATTCTAAAAAAGAAAAGAAAAATTTATACGACACATTGTGTTGAAGAAAACAAAAGGCATTTAATGCAGCGCCTATAAATTGGTATTTATAGCATAGTAAACACACATCTTTTATAGGCGCGCGTGTCATGATTTTATCAACGGACTTTTACTGGGTGAGTTACCCACATACAACAGATACAACAGATACAATATATACATATATATACATATATATATAATACACTTCGCGTATCTATAGATAGTCGCATTTTATGACTCTTAGTTGATTTTCAATTACCGTTTGGCAAATATTGAACAATTTGCCAACTTCACACATTGTTTCAACATGACTTGTTTGGAAATTGAATTTCATTCGCTGCACTGGCTATCATTTTTTTCCACAGATTTTTCTTTGACTTGACTTTTCCACACAGCAATCATAAAATGGTTTTTAATTTGTGTTGGCTTTTTATACCCTGAACCCATTGAAAATGGGAAATCAGGGTATAATGGTTTTGTTAAATGTATGTAACAGGCAGAAGGAGGCGTGGCAGACCCCATAAAGTATATATATTCTTGATCAGGGTGACGAACTGAGTCGATTTAGCCCTGTCCGTCTGTCTGTCTGTCCGTCCGTCCGTCCGTCCGTCCGTCCGTCCGTCCGTCCGTCCGTCCGTCCGTCCGTCTGTCCGTATGTATGAACGCGTCGATCTCAGAACCTATAAGAGCTAGAGACTTGAATTTTTTTTTGGAAGTCCCTGAATAGCAGGCGCAGATCAAGTTTGTTTCAAACAATCGATAACTTATACCGTTTTAATGTTATCGATTAAAAACCTTATCGAAATACAGTTTTTTAATTCTATCTCGTACATATTTGGAGCTAGAGTGTCCAAATTTTACATTTAGTTTCATTTATATTTTATACAATTTCGGTTTTTGTTATATTTTGGATATTGGTTCAAAATTTTACAAAAGTTTTCAAATTGAAGGTTAGTTGCAAATGTAGCCAATATGTGAATGATTTTGCGATTTTAGGCAACTGACAAATATTCAATATAATATGTAGATCATATGCTGAAAATTTCATTGAAATCCATTAAGTATCCCAAAAGTAATTAAACAAAACGTTTTGTCAATTGCGACATGTTACCAAAAACCCACCCCCGTTTTCATTTTTTCTATACATGTGCACACATACATTGAGACATTCGAATGCGAGCATTCTTGTCTGTTCTAAGAATCACAATAATTACAGCTGACTGCTTAAATTTTGTTATAATTGTTAACTGCCTTTAGTTTCGAATTTGTTTCTGCTTGTCTAAGCAGCGCAATGGCGGTGTTGATAGAAGCGGGGCACGCCGTGCCTTGCACGTCTGGGTTCAAACCTCGTCGATGTCAAAACTTTTTTATTATTTTTTATTTTCACACACACAATGGTGGTGTCGCGGTAGAGGTGATGCGCTTTGATCAGTAGATGTTGGTTCGACTCCAGGTGAGGAAATGTTAGATTTCCTTAATATTTTCTTTTATTAAATTATTATTAATATTATTCTTAAAACAAAAACTACTTTTTTGACAAACATGCTATTTGATTGTGAATGTGCAAGATTGGCAATTGAATTAAATTTGTATAAGTTTGTGATGTATACAAGATACGGAATATATTTAAAAACGCAGATCGGACGGGGTTCAGGGGATCTCCTAGTCGGGTACCCCCGACTAGAGTTTTCTTACTTGTTTTTTATTATTTTTTATTATATTTATACTCGCGTTGTTTGCCTTTTGATGTCGGCAACCCAACAACAAGCTATCCACCTATCCAGCCAGCCAGTCAGCCCGCCAGTCAGCCATCCATCCAAACCAACCAGGCAGTCATCCATCCAACAAGCAGTCATAAATACTTGCTGTGCTTTCAAGTGGCAAAAGTAAAGTAAAAAAAAAAAATAATAAAAATTATAAAATGCGACTCCTACACTACCTTTGAGTAGCAATTTCCCTGCTGTAGTCGCGCAATTTCCACAACGCCGCGTCGAGTTTTCCCCACGTTCTTTTCACTGATTTTTTACCGTTTGTCCAAGTAGTTTGTGTGTGTAAACGTATGCCTAATTAAATTATTAGTTTTTTTTTCTCCTGCTTTTACAAAAGTCATTGACTTTGGGGTCGTAAATGTAATTATTTCAAATGCGCTTTTTGTTTTAGTAATTTCGAACAACATTTTAGTTTATAAAAGCAACAAGTTTTGATTATAACAATTATATTTTATTTATATTTA
This sequence comes from Drosophila leonis, assembly GCA_035045365.1. Taxonomy (NCBI): domain Eukaryota; kingdom Metazoa; phylum Arthropoda; class Insecta; order Diptera; family Drosophilidae; genus Drosophila; species Drosophila leonis. The sequence goes on from JAWNPC010000202.1 coordinate 7,596,515, forward strand.
GTTGTTATTTAATTGTTTATATATACGTAAAGTCCTTAAGCTTAAATTAAGCGATATTTCGGCTACGTCTCTGCGAGTCGATAGATTGATCTAAGGCTCAGTTTGTAAATTTAGATTTTCTTCAATAGGTCCAGATATTTCAAATTTATTTATTTCATTTTATAAACCTTGATTCGAAATTTTTTCAAAAATTTGTTTGCTGCAAAAATTCATTTTTATGATTTTTAAATTCAATTAATTTGATTAAATCAAAGTCGAAAAAACTTATTATTTTTGCAATAATAAAAATATTTTTTTTGGTTTTTACAACCATTTTTAATTCAGTTAATCTGGTTGCTGCTTACAAAATTAAATCGGTTCGCTTCATAGTCATTTTGCAGCCTTGGCAACTTATCTATTATACAAAGCTAACACATCATATCTAGCATTGTAAAGTTTTCTTATCTACTTGCACAGTTTTTATGCTATTTGTGAAAAAGAAACTTTAACTTTGTAAATATAAATGCATATGTATGTATATATATTTATTTTTTATATATATATTTATTTTTTATATATATATTTATTTTTTATATATATATTTATTTTTTATATATATATTTATTTTTTATATATATATTTTTTTTCCATAATTTTTTGCGTCGCAGCTACTACTATTTGCCTGACATTTAAACATATTTGCTATCATAGTGCAAACAACATTTAAATGAGTTTATTTTTAATTATCAACAAGGTGTGCTGTGCACTCTAGCATATACATAAAACCATCTTGTAGCTACACACTCAAGCATATCCGTTAACTTTTGATAAAGTGCAAATAAAGCGACATGATAAGCACGATAAGCAAATGTACCAAAGTAAATTGAAAGTGCTTTTTATGTGATTTATTTGCCACAACATTTCTTTCTATCTCTTGCTCTTTCTCTCTCTCCCTCTCTCGTTGTCCCTTTCGTCACATTAGTAAATACATTTTTCATAATTTTCCCGTGACACAAAAAACATATAAAATATTAGGTAACTCTAATGACTTAATGCCCCCATTTTCACTGCATTTTATATCAGTTTTTTTTTTTTTTGTGTGTGTGAAAATCCAACTGCAGGAAGCTGACGCGCTTATGCTTAAAGCTTTTATTATTTATGCTACAGGCGCTATTTTTATTCGTTTTTTGTTTATTTTTTTGCTCAATGATGTATTCAAGACGACGCCAAAATTGGCACGTATATATGTCTGGTATTTTTTGAGGTATTTTTTTTCGCAGTCTGTGTGTGCCGCTTACATAATTACCGGGTTGGTTCAGGTCTGGTTTTGGCTAGCCTTTTATGGCGCACTTTTAGTAGTTTTTAATTGGATTGGCATACAAACAGATCGCCGAGTACTGAACGGCTCAGAAATAAGAGTTGGAATTGAAATTGGATTTGGAGCTGCCATTGAGGCACTAAAACAAAAGGGGCTAAGCTCTTGACTAGAATCGTGATGGCATGATCTAACATCTTATTCTAGACAGCCCACAGGCTAAATGATAATTGGAGAGGGTAGTTTGAGTGTATCGCAATGCAACAATGTACGAAATATTTTTTAATTCATTTATTTAAAGCTTTAAATATATTTTTATGTTTCATTTTTATGGCATACACTTTTAAAACTACATAAAAATATATTTTTTTATTTTTTAAAAGCAAAAACATTGATAATTTTCATATAGAAGAGTTTCGTGATAAATTATCATTGTCAGAAAATCAAAATATTTAGGCCCAGCTGCATTTATCCTCATATTTAGGCAGTCTCTTAATTCATTTATTAATAATATATATTCAAATTTAATTCATTTCAATAAATAAAATTGCCTTAAAGACTATTCAGTTCTATATAAGACTTTTTCATACTTATTAAAGATTCCGTTCAAGCAAAACAGAAATAAAATTCACAAAAGTTTGCTTCTTAAGAAGATCAATTAGTTTTCATCTAACCAAGGTTGCCTTACTCACTGAACAGCCCTCGCTCACTGCAGTTTTCAATCACTTTCAAATACACACACACACACACACACACTTTAAGCACCCGCCAACACAGCACCGTCGAGGCAGATGCTGATGCTGACGCTCCTCTTTTATTTCTTTGAATTCATCATAAATTTTGCTTCTTATGTTGGCTTTGATTGTCGGGCTCGAATCGAGTCCAACAATATTGTTGTCTACTGCTCGTCTTATTTAGCAATTCTGTCATCATCGTTGATTATCAACAGCCGCGCGCTCATCTGCTTAACTCTCCAACATTTTTTAATTTATTTGCGGCTTTTGCGCAAGTTGATTGATTTATGACAGATATTTTTGCCACACATATTTTAGCCCTTAGCCAAGTTAAGAGTTGCAGTTGGTGTAATCAATTTGCGACAGCTTTTTGGCACACTTTTGAACATCAAAATAACTCACATTGAGCTATTAAAGCTCTGTTCTGGGAAGGCTTTACAGCTCCACAGATGCGTGTTCAACAATTATACGCTTTATTTCCGCTCCCAGTCGCGCCACATGGGGCACACACAAACAACCAAAAACGTAAACAAAACTAACAAACAACAACAACAACAACATCATTTGATATGCTTGGCCATAATTTATATGCACAGAACGTGACGAAAATTTAATTTAATTTTGTTCTGATTTTTTTATAAAAAAAAAAAACCACATTTTCTTTAAAGAAAAAACTTTTTTTCGGCTTTATTACTAAAGGCTGTCCATAGCTTTTATTCTGTTAGAATTTATTGATGTGTATTTTTTGTTCTAACAGAGCTTTGAATAATCAGCTGATGAAGGTGATAATGAGTGGAAGGAGGTCAAGCACACTCAGAATTTATGATCAGAATATAGTAAAAATATTTATTGCTGACATATACACAATAATTTGTTCTAAGCAACTTACAAATTGCTAAAAATAATATTTAAATATTTTTAAGAATATTATTTAAATATTTTTAAGCATATTTGACCTTTTTATATATTTTTGTAATATTAAAAATTAAAAAAAAATTTATATGAAATTTGATTTTGTGTTAGAAATCAAATTATCATTAAAATATTTTATTAAATTAAGAAATTAAAATAAAATTTATTATGATTTTGATTATAGTTAAAAAGTTAGCTTTTAAATTAGGAAATAAGGGGAAATAATCTATAGATATTTTTTATCATATAAATTTTGTATTTATTCATTATGAAATCAATAAAATTTTAATAACAATATTCTTGCATCTCTAAATAAAACGATTTCTATTTAAATTCTGCGAATCGAACTGCCAAAAAAATATCCCATTTCTATGCAAATGGCGCCAATAAACATTTAGCAAAATTTAATGAGTCTTCAGCAGCTTCAGGATGGCGATGGAGATGGAGATCGATAGACAAATCAGCAGCTATGTATCAACTGGCGGTCAACAAATGTCAAACATTAGGCGATTCATTATAAAGCCATAAAAAAGCTATCCAGTGGTTAGTTTGCGACTACCTCTGTGGCACCATTTGGATTGGGGCGTGCAGCTTAATGATATGCTTATGGCCCAAACGAAATCAATCACAGCGGGCCAAGCGGGGCGCTAACGGGCTCTCGATTTGACAAAAAAAAAAAAACATGAATCGAAATACCAAAAATGAATTATCGCCGGGTTAGTTTAGTATAGGCAATGGGTGCTAAAGGCCATGCCAGCCTGATGTTGTCCCATCAATCGCTTTTCTATATGTATGTATATGGGCGTGTGTGTGTGTGTGTGTGTGCATGTGTGTTCTGTGAATACATTTTGGCCAAAAGTATGTGAATCTCAAATCGCAAATCTGAGAAATGATATCATCAGCAGCAGCAGCAGCGGCAGCAAAGCGCTCGCTTAATTCGAAATACTTTTTCAAGCCGATAAATCTTTGACACGCTGTATTATTTGGTATTTTCTCTCTCTCTCTCTCTCTCTCTCTCACTCTCTCTCTTTTTCGGCTTGCCAAACTGAAAATAAAGATACTTTTTTTGTTTTTGATTCTTTTGCCTTTTGTTTTTGTTGTGCTACGTCTTTCGCTTATCGTTGCAACACAATCTTAGTATACTGTGGCAAGAACTTCTTTGCCAGAGCATTAAATAAGGTTCTGGCCAAATTAACGGTAGTCACGTTTAAGCGCCCAGACACAAACAACAACAGAAACGAAACGAAACGAAATGAAGAAGAGGAAGAGGGAACAAGAGTAGAACAAAAGGCATGCCTTGGCTAACTTCAAATTCAATATGGCAAAAGCAGCAAGGGGCTGGGTTGGGTGAGGTGGGGCCCCCACCAAATTCGAAAAGAAATTGTGCGGGTAATTTTCTCGAAAGGGAAGACCAAGTGGAAAGTGGGAAGCGCTCTGTATAAGAGGCATTCGAAACTTAATTTAGCACATTAAAAACTATTGTTCGGTGTTCGGTGTTTTGGATAGAAACGTGCAGCAGCCATTGGGTTTAATGAGCAAATGCGTTTCGACTGAATTCTTGAAATTGGGGGCATTTGATGGGCGGCATACTAAGTTGCCCAGCTTGGCAGATAAATATATATATATATATATATATATTTTATTTTTTTTTGTTTTTGGTAAACTTACAAATTAATTAAATTGTGTGTTAAATGTGATAATAGAAATACTTAAGATGATAGCTAAGAAGCTAATATGTATTAGGAAATAAAGATGTTTAGATCAACTTTATTTTCTAGGTTTTGTTGATTTTTGATTGGGTCTTTTGCATTAACTCAAAGTTCATATATCATACAAAGCTCGCTCTCTGGCAATATAGCATATAGTACCTGATTTCAGCCCAAATACTTATAAATACTCAACATATTCTTAAACAATTACTAAAGAATTGTTCACTCATCTTACCTATTTTAATAATTAAAGCATATCAAACACCTCCAGTTCTTAAAGTATATACTATAGACACTATTTCAAATTATGCTAGATAAAGTAACTGGCTCTCGACTTGCTCTAATTGAATTCTGTTCATAAATTTGATCATTTTAAATGACTTCATCACGAAAAGTTAACCGCTAAATTATTGTTTATTGCTTATTGTATGTGTAAGCCGCATAAGCCACAAAGATTAACCCATTATAATTGCCTTCATGCTCCAACTTGCCCAGTTATGCCTTCAAAATTTATGTATATATATATATTTATATATTTATACATGTCTATATCCGCTTATGTTATTTAACCAGCTACGAAACATTTGTTAATATAAAATATTATAATACTACCCGCTTGATAATAAATTGCCCTTATGAGCAAAAACAACAACAGCAAACCACACAACATGAAAAACGAAATAAAAAAAATAAAAAAAAAAGTTCAAAATGGAATTTATGGTGCAGCAGGCGTGTTTTAAATGGGGCGGGGGATGCTTGTTGGTGGTGGGAGGGCAGGCTGAAAAGCAACGCAAGTGGCGGCTTTTTAAAGCAACATTAATCATAGCTCATGGGAGCCAGACATAAAGGTTCACGACTCGCTGTTGTTGTTTAAATTATTTAAAGTACCGTAAAGTGCAGGGGCTAAAGAATTATGAGTGGCACTGCGACAGATAGCAAAAACAGCTGAGACGTTCAGAAAATGTTCTATCATAAATTAAACAAATGTGCAAAATCGGCATAAACTAACTCCCCCTGCATCTAATGGCAAATGCATATATGCACGTAATTTTAATCAGTTCTCTCTCTTTCTCTTTCTATCTGTTTATCTTTTGACAGCAATCGCTGCTAGCGGGTCGCATACCTGTGGCCTCCATGACGGGACCCATTAAACGTGGACTGCTGTGGCAGCAACGGGATCGTCTCTTCTCGCGCTGGAAGGAAAGGTAAGAGATACGAATATCGCTGGGCAAGATTTAGTTTAAATCAGACTTTCTTTATTGGCTAAATAAGCCTAGGAAATTATATTTCGAAAATTTCATTTCATATAGTTGTTAAAGTAATATAATATTGTAGATTTTTTTTTTATTTTTTACGAATTTTCTTTGATATTTTTTTTAATTTAAATTTGAGTAAATTTTTAATATTTTATTTATTATTTATATTTTTTTTCTTGATTTATATTTAAGAATATAAAAAGTAGCTATATACAATATATATTAATTTTTTATACCCTGAACCCATTGAAAATGGGAAATCAGGGTATAATGGTTTTGTTAAGCTGTCAAATGTATGTAACAGGCAGAAGGGGGCGTGGCAGACCACATAAAGTATATATATTCTTGATCAGGGAGACGAGCTGAGTCGATTTAGCCCTGTCCGTCTGTCTGTCTGTCCGTCTGTCCGTCTGTCCGTCTCTCCGTCTGTCCGTCTGTCCGTCTGTCCGTATGTATGAACGCGTCGATATCAGAACATATAAGAGCTAGAGACTTGAAATTTTTTTAGAAGTCCCTGTATAGCACGCGCATATCGAGTTTGTTTTAAAAAATCGATAACTTTTCCCGTTCTTTTGTTATCGATTAAAAACCTTATCGAAAAGAAGTTAATAAATTATATCTCGTACATCTTTGGAGCTAGAATCTCCAAATTTTGCATTTAGTTTCATTTATATTTTATACAATTTCGGTTTTTGTTATATTTTGGATACCAGCCAAAAAAAAAAATTTTATAATTTTTAAATTTTACAAGCTTAAAGTTTTTCTGCGTTAATAAATACATAATTGAGTATATATTAAAACTCAGATCGGGCGGGGTTCAGGGGATCTCCTAGTCGGGCACCACCGACTAGAGTTTTCTTACTTGTTTTATATATATATATATATTTTTATTTTTTTTTATTTTTTATATATAAATATATATTTTGTTTTTGTTATTTTTATATATAATTATTTTTTTTTTATTTTTATATATAATTTTTTTATTTTTTTTATTTTTATATATAATTTTTTTATTTTTTTTATTTTTATATATAATTTTTTTATTTTTTTTATTTTTATATATAATTTTTTTATTTTTTTTATTTTTATATATAATTTTTTTATTTTTTTTATTTTTATATATAATTTTTTTATTTTTTTTATTTTTATATATAATTTTTTTATTTTTTTTATTTTTATATATAGTTTTTTTATTTTTTATATATAAATATATATACAAATAATTTTTTTATTTATTTATTTTTTTTTTTCTTTATTTATATTAAAAAATATAAATAATATATTTTTATATATATAGCTTATTTTTATATTTGTAAATATAAATCAAGAAAAAATAAATAAAAATATAAATAAATAAAATATATAATATAAATATTTGTAAAAATAAAAAAAAATATATAGCTAATTTTTATATTTTTTAAATAATAATCAAGGATAAAAATACTTACTCAAAAAAAAATATCAAAGAAAATTCGTATAAAATTATATATATATTATACATATTTGTTGTCATTATTAATTGATTATTAATTCTTAAAAATTAATTTCGCGACAATTATTAAATTGCTTTATGATATTTTAACAAATATTCAAACTAGATACCAAACTGCTCTGCTTCTCAGTTATGATCTTTATATTCAAATATATAATTTTATAATTGATTATGAATTCTTACTAATATGACAATTGAAACAAAATCCGGAGTTAATTTGTCTTTAGAATTTATCATAATATAGAAAAAAGCTTAAAAAACCCTTTTAAAAATTAACCTCTGCAATAAACTGTTAAATGTAAGCAACCCTCTCTCGAGTTGACCAGGTAGAATTTGATGCAAATTTATTTACCCAGGGGTTGTTAATTGTAAAAAGCGCATAATTGACTGTGCGGCTGAAGTTTACTTTCATATTCGAATTGCAGATAATGCAAAATGTGTATGCAAATTCTGTATGAGAGGAGGAATATGCAAATGCAAATGCAAATGCAAATGCGAACGCGAATGTAAATGTGTTTGCGAATGGATTTGCCAACTGATTGAGTGGATGGATGGGTTGACCGAGGGCATTCAGGTCGGCGTTTTTGTTTTTGTTTATTGTGCATTTAATTGAAATTTAATTATGTTACTCTCTGACTCTCACACTCCAGCTGTGCAGAGCTCGCAGTGAGCTGGTAATTACGTTTATCGGCACATTTGTAATTGACAGTTAATGGCCACTAAGCGCTGCTATCAATTGTGCATATTTGATCTCCATCAATTGCATGGAAATACCATTAAAAATGATGCCAATTAGATATTTGCTTTATTATTTTCGGCAGTGTCATTTTAAATGAGACACAAAATTGCAACTTTTAGATATTTGCATATTTATAAATAATGGAAATTTTAATAGGTAATATTTCTATACGATTTTTAATTAGTTTTTAGCATAAAATAAAAATAAACAAGTTTTAAACTTACTTAGTTTTTTTTAAACATTTTTTAAACCTAGCAAATTCTTTATTTCATATATATTTTTTTTTTAGAAAATTTTATTGCTTTCAACTTCATCATTATATAATCCAGCTGACATTTACTTTTATCGCTGTCCGAATACATCATCCATCATAATTTCTATACATATATGCTCATTAGTTTCTCATATGTGTATATGTTTCTCATTAAGTTCATATGGGTATTTAAAAACTTTGATTGGCATATTAAACATTATCAAACAAAAAAGAAACAGTTGAAAATCAACTATATCCCATCATAATTATTATTTAAATTTGTTTTCCATTTCATTTCCCAGCGGTTTCTTCATTAGCTGTTCTTTATTTATGCGCGTTTTGTTTACTCATACGTTTCTGTGGTCTATTCGTCGTTTTGCTTTTTATTTATTTATTTAGTTTGTTTTTTCATCTTACTTTTTACACATTGGTTTCCCTTGAAAGTTTCCACTCATTAAGTTCTTGCAATCTGCATGGCCCGTTCCTCTTGACGTTTCATGCTTCGAGCATTTAGCAAGCTTTACTAATCACTGCAGCGGTACATGATTAACCAAACCCACAGCAATGGCTAAGCAATTACCCAGACTCAGTTCGAAAGCATCGCTCGTTTACAAAACAGTATTTAACGTCTCGCCCTGGCTCAATTTGCTTGACCACGTTAATAAGCAGCTGCGAGCCGTGTAGAACTACAAACTCAAATAACAAACTGGCAAATAAACAATTTGGCGCTTCTTTTCTTGCTTAAGCGAAACTCTTCTTTGTAAATTTATTTGAAAGCACCTTTTAAGAACTCGTCGTAGCACAAATTTTCATTGCTTTCGACTGAAAAGTTTTGCGCCATAAATAAATCGATGGATAAAGTTGAAGAAGTTGAAGCAGTTGAAGTTGAAGCTAAGCAAATATCTCTTGCCATGCATTATTAAGTTTGGCCAAAATAAAATTTATGATTTCTCAAAGAAAGGAAAAGAAAAGCAAATGCCAATAGCATATTAATAAAAGATTTTTCATTGCTGCGACCGAGACGATAAAATATTATTATCATCGTCTTATGAAAGCCATCAAATCTAAAGCAGCTTTTGTAGTCGAGTTACTCAAGTGGCTTTTTGGCTTTTTTTGACTTCTGCTTTTTCTTTTTCTGACGCATGATTTATTATTTATTAATAACAATTTTTTGGGGAACCCTGCGTGTGGCCTATTGTATATCTATCTAATCTGTTGCCAATTGTTGCAGTGCCAATTGGCAAGCTGTTGCCAATTGTTGTATTAAAAATTTGTTGTATGATAATTATTTTATAATCATCATTATTGAGTGGCTCTTCAGGCAATTGACCTTTAAAACAAGATCTGGCCTTAAATATGGTTGGCAAATGGATTTTTTATGAGTCAAATTTAATTTTTTTTTTTATTTTTATTTTATTGCAGATACTTTGTGCTCACCCGCGACTATTTGCATTGCTTTAAACGTGCCTCGGGCTCGGCCAATGAACGTGCCTCGGATATGGGACAATTTATATTTAAGGTAAGTCAACGTGAGCCAAGTTAACAATAACGAAAGATGTCAAAGGTTAAGCACTGAAGATCAAGTTCCAACTTTTAGATATTGAAATTAAACACTTTTTAAAGTTTTTACTTTTGAATGTTTAGCCAGATGTAAGATGACAGATTATTTTTCGCTACTCAACACTAGTTGAATAAGTTTTACAACATTATATTTGTATCGATTTGGGTCTAAAGCTATCGAAGCCAACAAAAAAAGCTCTTTCCCTATTTGACAACTCTATAAATTGTACACAGCAAATTTTAACTTCGACAAAAATTTAAAATATTATAAAACTGTAAGATGACAGATTATTTTTCGCTACTCAACACTAGCTGAATAAGTTTTACAACACTATATTTGTATCAATTTGGGTCTAAAGCTATCGAAGCCATTAAAAAAAGCTCTTTCCCTATTTGACAACTCTATAAATTTTGCACAGCAAATTTTAACTTCGACCAAAATTTAAACTATTATAAAACTTTCATAAAACATTTACCAACACTTGCTAAAAACGTTTTTCAATACTTCAAAAAGACTTTCGTAATATATTTACCATAAAATCCCTTTTTATAATATTTAAATTACAATATTTAAATTAAAAATTCACAAAAACATGAACAAATACTTAATCTTGTGACCTAACAATACTTTTCCATAATATTTTAAAACACTGAAAAAAAAGTTTTGTGCAGCTGTCAGTGATGTCATTTATATGGGAGTCTAGCTACTACTCTATATTTAAGCTTCAAACTTTTACTACCATACATATCGCTATAAATCTTCAGCACGCCCCACCAATTATTCAAAGTTACCTAAGTCGGTTTACCTCAACAGGGTTACTTGACCAGGTTAACACCCAAAACTCACACACACACACACCAACTCTACACACACCCAGAGCAAAAAGCACAGATCTCATGCTTATTTACTACGCATTGTAAAATTCTATTACCACAACGAGATTTATGCCAAGTATTATGACAACTGCGAGTATAACTTTGTCATACTCATGATTATTGTAGCTGTGCAGCGAGCGAGTGGGCATGGCGCAGTAAATATGCGCTTTATACCCCATATCAGAGAGCAGGACACACCTTGAAAAGACAAAACAATATAACAAATGCTTATAAATTGACTCCCCACTGTAGCTCTCGAGCACATAAAGTCACGTTCTGCCGTGTGCTGAGATCTTCGGGATAGATATTTTTTGTATTAGCAAGGCAGGAGAGGAGGTCATACTGAGCCACCTATTGATGTGCTAGACATATGGAAAATGCATGCATTAGTTAAGTAGTTTTTCAGTTAAACTTGCACTTGATGTGTCGCAACCGATTCCGCCATTTACCACTGCATTTCTCTACTGCATTAAAAGAAAAAACACAAGGTTCATTACACGCGTCCAAAACTCTACTAATTGGCTAAAACTCGCAGCTACTGCATGTTAATTTGCCTAACTGTCGGTACGTCCCACATGAGAGCCTGGCCCACTAGCCCCGCGCCAGCTTCCACAACTTTGCCATTAAAACAAAGCAAATACGTTGCTAAAAGGCAACGGATAAAATACAAATACATAGCAAAACAGGAAAGCAGCAAAAGTAAAAAATAAAACACACGATTGCAATGAAATTGTTCGTTGTTGTTGCTTAAACAAATAAGGAAAATGCAACAACAAAATCAACACAAATGCCACTTAGCACAGCAACAACAACAACAACAACAAGTATAAAGAGATCATGGGAAAATTGCTTTTATTTTCGTTTAATTTAAGTTTTATCTCTATTTATTTTATTTCGCCCGCTTTTGCTGCTTAAAATCTCTGCAAAAGTAGCGTCAATAAATAGTTTGCACTCTTTTGTTGTTTACAGCTTAATTTAAAATGAAAATAAATTTCAAACGCAGCAGCAAACATTTTTGTTTATTGCGGGCAATTTTCCAAAATAAACAACAGCAGATAATCAAGGTAAATGGAATTTAATGCGAAAAAGAAAAACAAGTTGAAATGGGGAAAAACGCCAACGACAAATTGTGGTGATATAATGTATACAGTTCCTTAAATGGACATTTCAAGAGTATTTATCTAAAATATATGGGATAAACAATTGAATCCGTGTTCCCATGTGTCTGAAATCAATAATTGTTTCATTTTTCTTTTAGAAATAAGCTGAAGAAAAAACACTCTCCCACTAGCTAATAAACATCTTTAATAATATAGGTTTATATATTTACATATAAATCAATTTGATTGTATTTCTCTATTCTTTGCATCTCGATAACATACACGTGTAAACTTGAAATTATCTCATGCAATCTTTACATTTTTCCAAGCATTTTACACCTTCAAGACCTTCAATATGCCATAAATCGAACATTTTCACCAAATTTGGGCATCTCTAGTTTAGACACCCACACTTTTTAGCAGAGACACCAACCAGCTAAACGAACCATGAACAAACTCAAGTCATTGAGCAGAGAGGCCATTGGCTGTCTTCCTCATTAGAGGTCTTTGTGGCGTTGACTTTTGTAAGTCCATAATACTCTTACTTATAACATGAAGTGATGACATTGTCATTTGCTTTGAGACATTGCTTTAAATTTCAAATTTTTGTAAAATTGAAATAAATATATAATTTATTTATAATGTTGTATAAAGTAATTGCAAAAACAAATAAATTGAAAATATTTAAAAATTTTAAAAAATATAAAAGTTATTTAAGTGAAAAAACAAAAAAAAATAATATATTTAGTTGAAAAATATTTATTATATTAAATATTTTTTTGAAAAATATTTATTATATTAAATATTTTTTTGAAAAATATTTATTATATTAGATATTTATTTTCAAAAATATTTTTCATATTATATATTTATTTTTAAAAACATTTTTTATATTATACATATATTTATTTTTAAAATATTGATTTTGTCATATATTTATTTATAAAATATTTTTAAAGGCTCATACAATTTTTTTTCTTTTTTTAAATTTAGAAAAAATTGTAGTTTGTTTTTTTATTTTATATAATTTTTTTTTATAAGTTTATCTATTTTTGTATATAATTATCTTTTTTTATAATTATTTTTTTATATAAATTTTTTTTTATATAATTATTTTTTTTTATATAATTATTTTTTTATATAATTATTTTTTTTTTATATAATTATTTTTTTATATAATTATTTTTTTATATAATTATTTTTTTATATAATTATTTTTTTATATACATTTTTTTTATATAATTATTTTTTATAATTTTTTTTGTACAAATTTTAAAATAATTTAAATATAATTTTCTTTTCATATCATTTTTGCCTATGTATTATATTCAACATTAATTCCTGATTATCTAATCTGCTGGGGAATAAATAATATATTGTTTTATTTTTATTTTTTATTATATTCTGAGCATATTCCTATTACACACATACACGCATTCTCTCATACATATATGTATGTATTAGTTGACATGAGAACTGGAATCAATAACACCTTGTCAATGTAATCAACTTAATCAATTAGGTGTGCGATGAGAGCCAGTAGACAGCCTCATTTGCAGTCTAATTATTTAATTTGATTTTTGCATAAATTTCAAAGTGATTGAAAATTTCGCGAGCTGATGATCCTGATGATGATGATGATGATGATGTTGATTCGAAGGCCTGTCAATGAAGCGCATTGCTGTGCCCAATGTCTGCTGTTGATTTCCACGGGGAAAATCAATCGCGCGTGAAATGTAGCGATGCTTAATAATTACAGGTGACGTGACAGCAATCACGACAAAGAGAGAAAGGGAGACAGCGAGGGGATGGAAAGAGAGACAGAACATATAATGAGATAGGTGGAGAGGAGAGCAAAAGGTAGCAATCGAAAGCCTGCGGGTTGCTAAGACTGCCACCAAAGTTTGAAGATTTTTTTTTTGCACTTTGACAGTGATTGAAATCAATATTGATTTTTATGCTGGAAATCGGATATATACGCCCGCTATAATGATTCGATATTAATTGAACGAGCATGCCTGGCGGCACGCTGAAATCGTTTAAAAAATGCATTTGCATAATTAAAATTGAGATGACAAAATGTTCGAAAGAAAAAAAGAAATATGAAAACTATGTATATAAAGCACCGCGGCACAACCTTACAAATCAATCAAATGTGTAAGGGAATAATGCCGTTAAATGAAGAAATACTCAATAACATAAAGCCTACATGTCGAATTTGTTCAGTTTTGACAGGCGAATGCTATTGAATATGACAAAATATGAAACACAACAAACAAAACAATATAGTAAGCATAACAATAACAATAACAGCTAATCAATGCCAACCTTGAAGCTGATTCATTTTTGTTTTTGAAAGTTTTGCGGCTAGTTTATTAAACTAATTTTTGGAGGCGGAAATTGGAAAATGCTTTGTTTTTTGTTTTGTGATTGTGCATTGGATTAACGAGGGTCAGCTAAGCTAGATTGTTGGCTTTGGATAGGAAAGCAAAAATATTTCAGTTGCATTTTGATAAAGTTAACAAATTTGTGGAGTTGAGTTATATTTGAAATAATTTCTTCATGTTAAATGTTGTTTCATATTTGTGTATTTAAATTATATATTATATTATTTGTTAATATTAAAAATATTCATGTCTTGAGCACAAATTTATCTTTATAATTGCTTTTTGAATATTATGATATTGGATATAGCATGGTACTCTTAAAAATTTATGAACTTGAGTTCTGAATAGCTAAAAGGTAATTTTTATAATTTTATTATTTTTATTAGCATTATTTATTTAACAAATTTGAAATTTTTCACTAATTTATATAACTTTGTCATATTCATGATTTATTATTTTTATTTGTATTATTTATTTAACAAATTTAGAATTTTTCGCTAATTTATATACATTTTTCTTTGAAGCAGAATTTCTTTAAAGTATTTAAATTCATTCATTCTTTGTTAATAATTTACTATATTATTATTATAATATAATATTATATAATATTATACTATATTAATATAAATTAGAAATATATAAGCAAATATTCCTAAATATATATATCATTCAAATGCAACATATAAAAATTTTTAAATAACTTTTCACATATTCTAATTCTTTCATATTCGAATTTCTTCTTTCAACAAAATTTCAAAACATTTTTTTTATGAATTTAAAATCTTTAGCAACATTAAATTAATTTTTCTTTCAAGCAGAATCTTGTTAAAGTATTTAAATTTATGTTCTTCTATAAAATTATATATATTATATAAATTAGAAAAATATATATATATATTTTTTATATATTTATTTATTTATATTTCTCATACAAAATCTATTAAACTTTTTTAAAATAAATACTAAAACATTTTCAAAATGTATTCCAAGTTTTCTAGTCACGCATACATCAAGCTTAGTCAGCCATAATCCGTAGCCGCATTAACTAGAAAGCATATTAATATAATTTCAAATAAACGTTTTCCATACACAAAAACTGCTCAAAATAAATGTACTATAAATCTCTCACCATATACTATACAATATATATATCTATATATCTATAGCAGCCACAGACAACAACCTATAATATTTTGCATGTTTTGCAGCCCACACAGTTAATTCCAGCGAGGCGCTCGCTTATAGTCTTAGATCATTTTATTGGGGCGCATTTTAATGGTTGTACGACAAGGCCTTTGGCTCTTGACATGCTGCAGCATGATGAGCGATCACACACAAATATCATCCAGTGTATCTCAAATCCATTCTAATGCCTTTTTTGTTGTTGTTGTTGTTTTTGTTTTATATTGTAAACATAAATCGCGCAATTTATCATAAAAACGTTTCCCATTCACTGTGCGGAGCGTTTAAAGCAACTTAATTATGGTTGGCCATAAAAATAGAAGCAGCGAGCTGCGAGCTGCGAGCAGCAGCAATGCATGGAGCTAAGAAAATGTCTTGGCTAACGTTTGATATCGCATAACTTGGCTAATTGCCACACGCTGCTGACATATTTGCCTAATGGCCTCGTATAGTTTTTAGCTGGAGCGCAGAATCTGTAACAGCTTTAAGTTCTGGCCATAAAGCAGCGCCAACAACAAGCAAATAAACTTGCCCAGCACAGCAACAACACCAGCAACAACAACAACAGCAATGAAGAAAAATGAGTTCAATAAAAGTTCTACATGGTTAAAAAGTTTTTGCACTTGGCCAGGGCAAAACTGTCAGCCTGGCCTAATGACTTTTAACCGAGTTGCAAAATGCACTAAGACGAAATTAGAGAGAACGTAGCAGCAAAAAGAAATACTCAATAGTTGGCAGAGAAAGGTAGATAGTGGAATGTAGATAGATAGAGGGCGCCACTTAATTGTTGTATTGTTGTTGGACCAAAAGTTTTGCATAAAGACGTGCTAAAAATAATTGAGTAGCAATTTATTTGATGGCGTCTGCCATTAAATTTAAGTGCATTAGTTTCGAATGGCAAGTGCGATGCAATCTTAAATGCCAACCACAACTCGGCTACAAAACAGCAGCTGATGTCATTCGAGTCCATAACATTCTAAGCTGATTCGATAGCTTAAATAAGAGAAAGGAAAGGGGAAAATATTAACAGATAGAAACAAAATAGAGTAGAGAATTTCAGCAGATTCAAATTGAATATGAAAATAATCAAATTATTTAAGTTTAAGTTTGAATCTTTTTTTAATTATGTACAGCTTTGTTTCCTAGAGACCAGGCAATAGCTATAAAAGGCCAAGGCTCTATCCAACCTTATCTAGTTTTTTTTCTAATAAATAATTAAATGTGATCAATTTTGAAAAAATATGTAATCTAAAAACATATTTAAAGTAGAATATCGAGAGAGATTAACTTATAACTTTCACTTAAATATATTAAAAATATGTATCAAATAATGAAGTTTAACTTTATATACAAATATGTTTATTTTATGTACAGAAATTGTTTTTAGTTTTTTTGTTCATTTTTTATGCTCTAAAATATATAATATATATATTTTTTAAATTTTTTTGCTGAAAAATAATTAATATTAGTCAACTTCTCAAGCTTCTAAATTCAACTTTAATCTATGTGTATTTAAGCTATAATCTGCCAAGTAAGTTAGCTTTAAATTGAAACTCTTTTGAATTCCCTTTGCCCTTTGCTCTCACGCAACTGTTTTAATTCTTTTGGATGATCAAATGCCACGATTCATCACAGTCTTAAGAAACGTGCACGTCTTTAGATGAACTGCAATCCAATTCCCAGACCCCTGCTGCGTGGCCCAGAGAGTCGGACTCAGCGATCATTGCCTAACCTTTGACTTTTATTTGTATTGTCTTGTATTGTAACAATGATGTAGTAGACCATGGACTTATTATTGTTTTGTTGAATCATTCATTGCAGGTCAAGCTGGTCGACGTGGAGAAGGTGGAATGGCTCAATAGACGTTCGTATAGCGCCATTGGGCTGCTGCTGGGACGCGAGGGTCGTGTGCTGTTGCGATGCGACGATGGCCTCGAAGATTGGTTTGAGCTGCTGGAAGTAAGTTTCTTTGTACGAATTACCCAAATTTTTTTTATTTATACTAAATTGAATAATTTTCCCAAACCAGGAATGCACGCTGACCTCCAAGGAGCGTCGTCGCGCCTTGAAGATCGCACAGGGTCCTAGATCGCGCGCTTCTCTGGCCGCGCCCGTCTCGCATGCCTCGTTGCAGTTCCAGCACTTTGGGCTGGGCAGCACCTATTCCAGCGCCCTGGACGATTGGCTGATGACAAACGGCTCGGCGAGCGGCGGCGGCCTGGCTCGCCACAAAATTGGCGCTGGCAGCCTGAATGGCTATGCGGGTGCCAATCCATTTTTGTTCAGCGACTCAGTGCCCGACTTGAGTGCCCTAAACAATGAGAATCACAATCATCATCTGAGCGGCATCTCCACCAATCACTCCACACCGCAAAAGATACCGCATCACAGCAATGCCAATCTGAGTCGCTACTCGAATGGCTATGCCTCGGCGCAGAACAGCTTTACCCAGGCTGGTGGCGTTTTGTATGGCTCGCCTCGACGCATTTTCATCAACAGCAGCTTCGGCTCCAATCAGGTGGTTGATGAGGAGACCGCCGAGGAGGCTGAGGTGCAGTTGCGTCGTCCCAGACTTTTCCGCGGCATCAGCGCCCAGCCGGATAATGGCAATGAATTGGACAAAGATTGGCTCTATCGGAAACCTCGTGCGCCCACCGATATGCGCCATTCAGGTGAGTTCTGGAAATTTCTTAATGTCCAACTAAAACTTCAACTCGTTCTCTCATCTCTCTCCCTGCTACCTAGTTCAACCCATGCTGCCCACTCACAATGCTAATGGCGGCAGCAATGTTGGCCTGGCTAACAACAAACAGGAGCTGGACTGTTCGGCACATGATAGCGGTCTGGATACTCCACCATCTACGCATCGACCCTCCAGCTATCGCGAGGCAGCGAGTCGCGACAGCACCGAAACGAATGGCAGCTCGTCACGTGGCACATTGCTCAACAATTCGCCCGGCGGCAGCTTTCGCGCCAAGAAGCTGAGCGCTCAGGTGAACAATCTGAATCAGTTGAATGCCTTGCATGGTTCGCGCTACTCAGTGCAGGATCAGCGTATATTGAAGATGCGCAATAATGAGGAGGATCGCTGTGCATCCATTAAGCTGGCCAATCGTCTGAATCATAATCATAATCATGAGCAGAACAGCAATGCCTACGATCCCAATCAGAATCGCTACTATAAGAATGGCAATGCCACGCCTCCCATTTCACTAACGCCCCAGCATACGCCACAGCACAAAATCATGCACCACAGCAATGGCAATGGCAATGGCAATGGCACGCTCAATGGCAACGGCGGCTCCGCCATGAACGGATCGGCCATATTCCGTGAACGCTATCAGCATCCAGCTCTGGCGGCCATCATCAACGAGGCGCAGGGCCTCAAGTTTCGAGGTAAACATACATCCATATAAATGCACGTTCAAATGGGCGGGGGCCTTTAGTTATGTTGTATATAAAACTAGTTTTTATCTTAAGCATCGTTCATAGAATTGATTGAAAATATAGCTAAATATATAGAGAATAATTTTGGGACATCTTTTCATCTAAGGGCTAATATACATATATATTTTTATACATGGAACAGAAATACTTCTGTTTTTTTTTAATTAAACATAAACATAAAACAAATATAAACTTAAAAATATAAAATATCAACCTTTGAATGAACACTTTTTAAAATAAATCTAGTCTAATCCAAAAAAATAAATACAAATAAATAATTATATAAAAAGTTAATATTTTATGGCAAAAGTTTCGCATAGTTTTTTTTTTTAAGTCTGTAGGCTTAATTAATTTTTTTGGAATTTTTATAACAATATAAAAGAAAGAAATTGATCATTTATTAATTTTTATATATAAAAGGATTTATTTTGTATTAAATAAATGTTTATAAAATTTCCTTTAGACTTGCATGAACAACGGAATTTATATTTGATTTACATTAAATTGAATTCCACGCATATTTCACACTGAAAGGTGAATTTATTGAAGTCGATTAAGTAGATCATAGATTTCAGTCTTTTTAATGTTTTTTCATTTTTTTTTTTTTTTTTATTTTTAATTATTATTGGAATTTTTGTAACAAAATAAAAGTAAGAAATCGGAGTTCTAAAATTTTTGTGTATAAAAAAAAATTTTTTTTTTTAATAAAATCATTTTTTTTTTAAATTTCTTTTAAATTTGCATGGCTAAAAGAATTTATATTTGATTTACAATAAGTTAAATTCCAGAATTTTCCACACTAAAAAGCTAATTTATTGTAGCCGATTAAGTAGGTCATAGACTTCAGCATTTTAGATGGTTTTTTTTAATGTAGGCCATATTTATTTTTAATTATTGTTAGAATTATTATAACAAAAAAACAGAAAGAATCGGTATTTTTAAATTTTTTATATACAAACAAAAGAATTTTATTTGAATTAAATTAATTTTTATAAAATTTCTTTTAGTTTTAGATGGTTAAAAAAAATTATTTGATTTACATTTAATTGCATTCCAGAATTTTTAACACTGAAAAGCTGATTTATTAAAGTCGATTAAGTAGATCATAGATTTCAGACTTTCAGACATATGTAGGTTAAAGGTTTTCTACAGTTTTTAATATCTTTAAATACAATTATCATATTGAAAAAATGAAACTTAAAACTTCATAGAGCAAAGAATCGATTTAATATATCGTTTAAAATTCCAAGTATTTGCATGGGTTTGGGTTCTCTTAACTTCAGCGCTACATAAATTTCATTAAAGCATTAGGAAAGCATTAGAAAATTAGAAAAAACATGGATGATTGACATAGCTCAATAAATACTATATAATAATCAGAGCTGTTAAGAATTCCATTTGAATGGAAATTCAAAATGGGTTTTTGTTCTGAAAACCCATTTTGAATTTCCATTCAAATGGAATTTTTAACAGCTCTGATAATAATATAATATACATATAATAAATACTATATAATAATATAATATAAATAAATTAAATACTACTTTATTCTACATAACATTTAATATAAATAAATATGGTGAATATCAATATATCATATTAATATATTATTATAATTATTATTACTATATTTAATATTATATTTAGTACCATCAACTAACTCCTTAGCATCAGCACGTCACTCTTTATAATTGCCTATTTTATTTAATTGTAAATATTAATTATTATATTATATTATTATTTTTATTTCAATTGCATGTTAACGATTTGCAGAAGAGACGGAAAATATTTGGTAAATAAAAAAAATTGCATGCAGCGAGACCCTACAAAAAAACCCGAAACCCAGAAACCCCGAAACACGCATGTCAAATCAAATATACCAATGATATATGTATGTGTATATATGTACATATATGTATCTCTGTATATAGACACATATCTGATAGATAGAATACCACCTTCTTATAGAACGTGCCCATTCGGATAGCCAACAACGTCGTCTGAACAACAACAACAATGGACCGACTCCAGTGCCCGCCTCCCCGCTGGCCCAGCGACGCAACAACGTCCCCATTTTTGGAACACCCACGCGCGTATAGCGGCTAAAAGTCTAAAAACGGAATATATGTAATGAATACTGTGAGGTCATAGAACACACATCAATAAATATGCATTACCATTAGCCCAATAAGTAGCCTAATGTCTAAGTGAAATTATCAAATTAGTCAACGTATAAAATAATACTTGAAATAAAGGAAGAAAAGAAAAGAAAGAAATTATGTAAAATATATAATTTGTAGACCTTAACATGCAGCGACTTTATAGCGCTTGGCTGAAACATGCCAGCGAATTATGATAGTAAAAAATATACATATACACATAGTTTAAAAATATGTAGTTTAATTACAAATAAAATTACAATTCTCTAGTAGTTTTAGTGTGCTACATTGTCCAGCTTTATCGAATCAGAAAACATTGTTTAGAGCAACATCTTTCTATTGGTATGTGGGCGGACTAGATGAGAATTTTACCAACTTTAACTAGGAATAAAGCATTGCTTGGAACACAATATATTCAAATAATTGTTTCACTTTCCATAAATAAAAATAAAAGAATTGCCCAAATAAATAAATAATTCTACATAAATTTCAAAGTAAATTCCCTTTTTTTTATTTTAGTGTCAATTTGATCTTAGAATTGTGTTAATAGACTATCAACTGTTTTTCCTAGAATATCCCGTGATATTAAGTGTGGATGCATGGTCTTCTAGTCCCCCTATTGCTACAATTATAAGATTTATTAAGCTTTAGCTAACTATATGTAAAACGTCAAAATAAAATAAATTATAAATTCAATTCCAATTGTTTTTTTTATACCCTGAACCCATTGAAAATGGGAAATCAGGGTATAATGTTTTTGTGAAAATGTATGTAACAGGCAGAAGGAGACATGGCAGACCCCATAAAGTATATATATTCTTGATCAGCTCGACAAACTGACTCGATATAGCCATGTCCGTCTGTCCGTCCGTCCGTCCGTCCGTCCGTCCGTCCGTCCGTGTGAACGCAGCGATCTCGCAAACCACAAAAGCTAGAGATCTGAAATTTGAAGTGTATACTCGTGTATATCCTACGCAGTACGAGTTTATCATTTTTTTCGATAACTCATCCCATTTCCTTATTATCGATAAAAATCGATAACTTTTCTTCGTTTTTGAATACCATTATAGCTATAGATTTCAGATTTACTGTGTGTATCCGTGTAATAAATACAAACATTTTGCAATTTTTGGATTTTGGATACCACGCCCCCTTCCCCCCAAATTTGAAAAAAACGTATTTTAAATACTAGAGACTTGTGCTTTGGCAAATACATACATATGAATGTCATTATTACGCTGTAAAAGTTTGGTTACGAAAGTCCATCTAGAAGAAAACTAATTCAACAAATAAGTTTCCATAATATTGCCCATACTGCAGCCCAAGCGCTGCCCGCGCGCAGTCGCTGCGTAAACTGCGCAGTAGCAGAGAAAGTGCTTGTGCGTGCGTGTGCATGTGTGTGTGTATATGTGTTGTTTGTGTATATGTATGTATATACATATGTATAAGAGAAGCGTAAAGTGAATTGAATGTCGCATCTTCTCAGGGTTCAGGGTATCTCTTAGTCGAACAGTCTCGACTAGAGCACTCTTACTTGTTTTAAATATTTTTTCAAATAATTTTCAGTTTTAGGGCTGTTTTTAAGGCAAAATTTGAAAATGCCAGAGTAAGCTTTACTTTACACTGATTCTTCTTCATATTCATATTATTCACAAAGTTTGGACACCCATTTGGCAATAAACAAACTTATCACTATCAACAAATATGTAGCAAAAATTAATACAAAGATATTAAAAACATGGATAAAATATTAAATAAATGAATTTGATGAATTCGTAAATATTCCCATCAAATATATGAATAAATTTCCAGGTGCCAGAAGGCAATAAATGAAACAATATTATGAAAGATCACCGAAGTACTTATTCTACTTGACTTGTCAACAAATTATAAATCGCAGAAAATAGAAAGGCAAAAACAAAGCCCAAATAATCAAAATATATGTCTTCCTATGCATATTGCTTTCAAAATGCTAAAAACAATGAAGAAATTCAAAAGCTGAAAGAGTTTTTTCGTATTTCTATAAAGCTAGAATTCCCGCTTCCTCCTTCAAATTTTTCCCGCAATCGGACTTTTAAAACAGCCAGATCTGGCGGGTAAAAAGCGGAATTGGCAGCACTGCAACTAAGAGACAATTTGAAGACTGCAAACACTAGGAAACCATTGCAGAAGGAGAAGACATACAGTTGCAAATTCAAAATAATATAAATATCTTTCCTAACAATGATGGAAAATGAGAAATTGATAAACATTTCGCTTTTCTGACATTTTATGTTTATAATTATTTTCAGCATATTTATTTTAAAAAAATGATGTATAAACATTATATTGCAGCTAATTAAATTAAATAAAATTGATTATTATAATTAAATAAATATTTAGCAAATTATTTGTATAATTATTACTGTTCACTTTACCTTGATATTGAATATTTCAATATTCGCCTATTTAAATAGCCAATAAATATTCCATAAATACTCGAAACGCACTTCACACTTTTGTCTCTTTTACACTCACTTATTCAATTCGAAATAAATCCAAAGCACACATACATACATACATACATTTTCGAAGCAAGAACTATTTTTTTTTTCTTTCTATCACAAGCTCAGTAACACATCGCGCACATTCGTTACCCGAGGTCAAAATGCCGAAGGCTGTTCGCTCGCGAATCTCCTTATTGCAATTCTTAACAAAAACGAAGCGCACACAAAATGAAGAGCCAAAATTGTCACATACATACATATGTATGTCTATATGTATGACATACATACATACATACATACATATGTATGTCTGTACATAATACATAAATATGCATGTATGTCTATATGTATGACATACATACATACATACATACATACATATGTATGTCTGTATGTATGTATGTATGTATGTACGTATGTATGTATGTATTTATTTCTCTTTATTCACACAAATCACAGAGTTAAGCCACTTGAAAAAAATAGAAAAAAAACTGCCGTTATTCCTCAAAATGCTTTTCCACTACTAATACGAAGCTGCTAATACGAACAGCACTAATAAAAAAAATATGCGCAGCCACACAGCAGCTTATGCCTTCTGAACCAACTTATTCACTTATTCACTCTATTTAGATTTGCATTCAATTTTTATTACATACATATTTAATTACCGAACACGCAGTTTAAACATTTTTTGTAGCGAGCATTTTAAACTGTAAGCAGTTAGGGATCGCTTCTGAGGCGCAAACCGCTCTCAGAGTATCGATATGTGCCGCACAGAGATCAAATGATAGTTCGATAGTTGCGCACGAAAATGGTGACGTCACAAGTAAAATAAAACTGTGAAATACAAAAGCAATAAGTCAAATAAAAATAATTAATTAAAGTCTTTTCAAGAGTTACTGGAGAAAATAAATTGAAATTGGCATTAAAGCTTCAAGTTTAACTAAAATAAAAGTTACAATTCAACTTCCAATAGTTATGCCTCCTTCCTAACTATCTTATCGATGAATTCCGCTGAATAATTTAAGATATATCGAAAATATCTTTCATCTCTAGTGTTTGCCATTTCTAAACGGCAAGCCTTAACTGTAGTTTCGCAGCGGAGAGCAATTTCGCAAAATGAAGCCAATTTCGAATGAAGAAAGCATTGAAAAAAAATATGAGAATATTTCCGGTGAGCACATTAATACGGATCAATCGCAAGGCGATGCAATTCAACTGGACCCAAAGCCGAGCACAAGCAAAGCAGAACAACAACTAACGGTAAATCAAACTGATAGTGAGCAAAACGTTTGCAATGAGCCGGAAAAAGAGACCAACGCAGCACCCTGCTTGGATCAGCTTCAACTAAAAGAACGGTGAGTAACGGTGTTGATTAAAAATAATAATAATAATAAATTAAGTAATATTCCATATTTTTTTTCATTAACAGGATTACACACAGTAAGTCTTTTAATTTCTGAAGTTAACGGAATTTAAGATAAGTATATATATGTATATATGTATGTCTGTATATGTATGTGTGTGTATATATGTATGTATGTGTGTATATGTGTGTATGTGTGTATATGTATGTATGTATGTATGTATATGTAAAAACCAATGCATAATTGCTCACTCAGCAATAGGCGCGTGCGTATTGCAGTTGCTTAGTTCATTTTGCTGCTCTCACTAAAAAGTGCAAGCTGCTCCTCTCTTCCACTCTAAACAAAACTGAGAGAGTAAACTAGCAACGGATCCGTGCTGTATGTATGTACATATATATGTATATACATACGTACATACACACATACATATAAAGCAAAACTAAAAGCACATTTTTGTTCCATTTGTCTTCCACTTGCGCAGCAGTGCTGCTCAGGCAGATGAGCGAGTAAAAAAAAAGCCAGAAATAGCTAAACATAAATAGAAAAAGCCAGGAAAAATTCTTTTACGATGTTAATGGCTTTTTTATGTGCTTGTCTTGAATTGACGCGAATTCAAATCGCAGCACAATTTACTTAGTTTAGTTTCATAAAATGCATTCTATTCCATTTTGATAAAGATGACATTTTTTTTCCTTGTTCTGAAATTCCATCTCTTGGCATAATATTTGCTTATAAAACATCCAATTTTGACATCTGCCCACATTTCTTTCACGCTAAAAGAAGCCATTTCATAATTCAAAACAGGCCAGCTTTATCACTATTTTGTCCCACAATCTGTGGGAAAAATCTGGCTGGAAAATCGCTAAATTGGCAACACTTTTGCGCAGAGGACTATTAAAATTTTGCAAGAACCAATGAAATCTGCTACTCTACCTTAAAACAAAATTGAGAGAGCGGCCTAGCAACACGTCGTGTGTGTGTGTGTGATATATACGTTAAAGCAGATGTAGGATGGCGCCATTTGCAAAAGCTAGGGTGCAAGTTATAGCAAAAGAAATTGCGGTAATTACTTTTGTCTCACATTACATTGAGAGAACAGATATGTATGGTATGTACATATTTGCGGTTCTCGTCTATTTCATTTGCGCCGCGCACTTTGCCATCCTGGAAATGTTTTAAAGATAGAGAGCGAGCTTGAATTTCAGCACATGTGTGTCTGTGTTTTTGCATGTGTGCATAATTTCAGTTGCGCAGCGTACTTTGCCAGCCTGGAAATGTTTTAGAAAGAGAGAGCTTGAGCTTGTATGTATGAAGCGGTTATTGCTCCAAGGCTTGTTAGCACGCTCAAAAGACAGAAACTTAAATTTTTTTAAAAATAAGTAAACACAAATAGTTAGGTATCGTTTATCTTCTATTTCTAGTCATTAATTTGATAAAAGCTTTATTAATTTTTTTTTATTTCTTAAATTGTTCCTGATAAAACAGATTATCCAAATTCATCTGCCGCAGCCCAAGGTAAGTTAAAAATATATAAACTTTAAGATTTTTTTATTTGAACAATTTTTTTCATATTTTGCCAGAATTAATTCAAATATTCAATCACGTACTAAACGTAGTTGACAGAATGATTGAAAATAACCAAAGAGCGCGTAACACACTCAGCGAAGAGCTTACAAAACTGAAAAATGTTTTTGGACCACCTATGTTGCCAACTTTGCCATTTGCAACGTTTGATCAATTTTATGAATTTGATCAAAAAGTTGCAGTGAATGCTGAACTGCGCGCTTATCTGGTAAAATTCAAAATATTGACATATATATATATATATATTAACTTATAATGAAATGCATTTTCCATAGAAACTCGTTGTGATGCAACTTGGTGGCAACCATCTTTTGGACTTTATTCCACTGGCTTTGGGGTGTATTTTATCGGATGAAGCATCTATGAAAATCACTTGGTGCGACACCAATGATAAGCACAATTTCAAAAATATCTCCACGTTTAATATGATCAAAGGTTTGCATTCTATTATTATATTTATTTATATGTATATAAATTGTATATTTGCAAACTGTTTACAGGAATTTGCGCTCTGAGATTTGAAAATGCCTTGGAAGTTGATTTCAACAACATATGCAAACGATACCTGCTGGACGCCAAGAAGCGTATGATCAACAAACAAAAAAATTAAAAAAAATTTAATTTTTATTTAAGGATTTAAGTGTGAAACTTAAATATGCTTAAGTCCGATGATTTTTTGGAAGTTAAATGTTTTTATGAAAAAAAAAAGCATATGAAATGAAGTAAAATCTAATAATGAATATTAGACCAAATGAAATGAAAAAAAAAAATTGCTGACAGCAACAAAAACATAAAAAAAAAATTAATTTAAGGATAAATATGCTAAGTCCGAGCATTTTTTGAAGTAAAAAAAAGGCATTTAAAATGAAGTAAAATCTAATAATGAATATTAGAACAAAAGAAACGAAAAAAAAATTTCTAAAAAAAAAAAAAAAAAAAAAATTATTTAGGAATTTAAATGTGAAACTTAAAAATGCATTCAAAGATTTTTTGAAGTCAAATGCAACTAAATACAAAAAAAAAGGATTTGAAATGAAGTAAAACTAATAATGAATATTAGACCAAAATGGAGAAAAAAAATATGCTAACAGCATCAACAAAAAAAATTTTTTTTATTATTAATTTAAGGATTTAAATGTGAAATTTAAATATGCATTCAAAGATTTCTGAAGTTAAATGCAATTTAATGAAAAAAGGGATATGAAATGAAGTAAAATCTAATAATGAATGTTAGACCAAATGAATGGAAAAACAAACATTTTAATTTTGTAAAAAAAAAAAAAAAAAAAAAAAAAAAAAAAAAAAAAAAAACAAACAAATTTAATATTTATTTAAGGATGTGAAACTTAAATATGCGAAGATTTTTTGAAGTTAATGCCATTTTATGGAAAAAAGGCAAATGAAATGAAGTCAAATCTAATAATGTGTATTAGACCAAATGAATGGAAAAACAAATATTTTAAATTTTTGTAAAAAATCAAAAAAAAAAAAATTTAATTTAAGGATTTAAATTTAAAACTTAAATATGCTTAAGTGGGAAAATTTTTTGAAGTAACAAAAAACATGTGAAATGAAGTCAAATCTAATAATGTGTATTAGACCAAATGAATGGAAAAACAAATATTTAAATTTTTTGTAAAAAATAAAAAAAAAAAAATTAATTTAAGTATTTAAATGCGAAACTTAAATATGCTTAAGTGGGAAGATTTTTTGAAGTAACAAAAAGCATGTGAAATGAAGTCAAATCTAATAATGTATATTAGACCAAATGAATGGAAAAACAAATATTTTAATTTTTTGTAAAAAATCAAAAAAAAAAAAGCAGCAAAAAAAAATTTAACATTAATTATATTATAATATTATACCAAATGAATGGAAAATAAAATATTTAAATTTAGTTTAAAAAACAAACTCGTTTTATTCAAAAAATAATGCTTATAACATTAACTTATTAAAAAATAATAAAATTTAGTTTATTTGTCTAGCGCGTATTCCTTGCCTCTAACAGCCGCATTTCAAATTCGTAATTTTCGCGCCAACACAATAATCGATACAATCATCGTAAGCCTGTCACTTGGCGATAGGTAACGAATAAATTGTGGGTCATCTCTAAGCAAAACAGCTGTCGTCAAAATCTTTTTTATTTGAAAGCAACTTTTACAACTAGGGAAATCATAAAATAATAAATTTTTGGAAAATGCCGGTATATATGAATACAGGCATCAAACAAGAAGGCCAGGATGAGTCAGCAGTACCTGGACATGCAATGGACATAGCACCTATACGCATAGAAGCACCCGGGCATGTGGAAGTCAAGCAGGAAATCGACGAAACTCAACCGCCAACAAATCGTAATTATGTTTTCTTTCAAATTGGCATCAATTTCTTATGAAATATGACATGGCTAACAAAACAACAGGTGCAGCAGCCAATCCAGGTAACATAGACGATGGTCAGATACCCAGACTGACACCCATTCCATGCATGTCGCGTGCTGAGCGTATGCGCGATCTGCGCCGCCGTCTCATAAATGTGGACCTGCTGCACTCTCAGCCGGCGCTGACGAACAGGCAGCGCGCATGTGAGCTGCGCCAGCGTCTGCTGCAGGTGGACCAGAGGCAGGCCATGGCCAAGCTGGCAGCGAATGTCAACAGAAGCGCATCAATTGAAAATCAGCCTTGCGGCACTGCAACCAGAGCAAATGCTCAGCGTGTGCGCGAGCTGTGTCAGCGTCGTCAGAAGCAGCAGCAGCAGCAGCGTCGTCAGCTCAGCAACCAGGACAACAACAACAACAACAACTCACGTCCAAAGACACCGCTTGAGCTAAACGCTGAGAAGATGCGTGATTTTCGACGCCGTTTGCTCAAACTGGATTTCAAAAACCAAAAACAGCAACAAGCTAATGAAGTGATTGTTATAGATGATGATGATGATGATGATGATGGTGATGGTGACAAGGATGGTAATGGGGGGTGGGGATTAAAATAATAATTAGCTTTAAATATTGAATATTATGCGGGCATGAAAAGAGCACCTAATGAATGTATAATCTGAATATATATATATAATAAATAATTATATTATATATAGATATTAAATAAATATATTATATATATTTAGCCTATAAATATGCCTTAAGCATGATGCCAAATGAAAATTATATATTATAATTGATTGGAATTATAAAGCCAAAGATTTTTTAAGTTCTATGTATTAAGTCTTAAAGTAAATATAGTAAAATATAGTATAGATTTTAGACTTTAAGAGCTTTAGGAAAAAGCTTTTTGTTTGTTATTATAATATAAAATTTTGTAAATTTAAATAGTTTATATTTAAAATTGACTGAAAAGTTTTAGCATTTACTGCATTTTTTATAGATTTTAGACTTTTACCATTTTAAGCGCTTTAGAAAAAAGCTTTTTGTTTAACATAATATAATAATATTTTTTCAATTTAAATAGTTTATATTTAAAATTGACTGAACTCACAAACTATCATTTACCACATTTTTATAGATTTTAGACTTTTACCATTTTAAGCGCTTTAGGAAAAAGCTTTTTGTTGATTATAATATTTTGTAAATTTAAATATTTTATATTTAAAATTAGCTGAACTCACAAATTTTAGCATTTACTGCATTTGGCTGTTAACTGAAGCTTAAAGCTTTAAATTCATATATATATTAAATAAATATATATTTTTTTAATATTTAAGAATGATTCCAAATGAAACTAATATATTCCAAATTCAATTGGAATTATAAGAACAAAGATTATCTAAGTTTTATGTATATAAAGTCATAAAAGAAGCTTGTGTAAAATAAGTAAAAAAGTAAAATAATTTAATATTTTTACATTTTAGACTTTTACCATTTTAAGAGCTTTAGAAAAAAGCTTTTTGTTTGTTATAAAAAAATATTATATTATTTTTAAAAATTTAAATTGTTTATATTTAAAGTTTGTGAGATAAATTTTAGCATTTACTACATTTGGCTGTCAACTGAAGCTTAAAGCTTTAAATAAATATATATTAAATAATATATATGTATATAAAGACATATATATATATATATATAATAATAAAAATATTAGATATATAGTCTTTATATATTATACACTTTTACCATGTTAAGCGCTTTAGGAAAAAGCTTTTTGTTTGTTATAATATAAATATTTTTTAAATTTAAATGGCTTACATATAAAACTTGGTTAACTCAAATTTTTTGCATTTAACTATCAACTGAATTATAAATACAACTATATTTTAAGTGCTTTGTATATGAAGTATTAAAAATTACTTTGGCTGTGAATTAGAATTTTATTTAATTTTTATAGATTATAAACTTGTGCTAGTTAATTATTAATATCTTTTTTCAATTAAATTTAAATAACTTTTGCATTTACTGCATTTAACTGTCAACGGAAGCTAAAAGCTTACAATCTAAAGTCATAAAAGCTCCCTTGAACTCGCTCACTCTCTCTCTCTACTTCACTTCTCACTCAAGAATGCAACACTGCCGCCAGCTTTCAGGTACAAAAAGCTTTTGCATGAAGCTGAGCGAGGGAGAGAGAGAGAGAGAGCGCGCGAGACCAAAGAGAGAAACAACCCCCAAAAGGAAAGGTTAACGCTGCTGCAGAGAAGATGTATTGCAATTTTCTCTCAAACGAATACATGTGGGAGTCGCAACACCAACAGCAACAGCAGCAACAACAACAACAACAGCAGCAGCAGCAAATTTTCAGTCAGCTTTGAGACGCAAGACAAAATCCGCATAGATAATTTCTGTTGGGCCATTAGACCAGGTGTAAAATGCGTAGCCGCACGGAGCTGGTGACCACCACATTCGATTTGGACTCCGATGAGGAGGACTACAGTCCCGATGATGACGATTCCGAGGAGGATTGGCGGCCCAACAAGAACAAGCGCCAACAGAAGCAGCCACGTGCCAATGGCAACAACAGCAGCAGCAGCGGTGCTGGCACTGGCGCTGGCAGCGGCGGCGTCGGCAGCGACGCTGGCAGCACTGGACGTAAACGCAAAGCAGCTGCAGCTGCTGCTGCGGCAGCAGCGACGGCATCAAAGACCAAGCGACGTACGATTGTGCCCAAAGTAAGCGATGAGGATTTCGAGTCCGTTGACGATGAGGAGGAGGAGGAGGAGGGCCATCACCACTTGGACACGGAGCCTAGCGATGGCGAATTCGAAAATGTCGCCGCGGCGAGCACTTCCACGGCGAAGCGTGCACAGAGTCTGCCGCCCAAAAAGCAATTCGTCAAATTGGCCCAATTGGATTTGCTGCTCAATAAGCGGGATCTGTTGGACACGAATTGGCTGCTAAACAGTCGGCTATGTCTCTGGCGCAAGGATGAGCAAACGAATCTCTTGCAGAAGTATTTGCGGGTCAAGACGACAGAGGATGCGGCCAAGCCGCAGGAGCAGCAGCTGCTCTTCACTTCCAGCTCGGTGGTAAGAGTCATTTTTTTACTGTACTTTAAATGTATAAATAGAATTGCAAAAAAAAAAAAAAAACAAACAAAACAACAGCGACAAAAGTACCGTTCATGGCGCGCAGCGTCTTTTGTGTTCTCCTCTTTGCGCACTCGCTGAGCAGGCGCCGCTGCTGGCAGCGATCTGCTGACGTCGCTGCTGGCAGCGATCATGCTCGCTTGCTATTGGCTGCTCATTAATGCCCTGCTCGTAATTCAAATTTGTGGCGAAAGGGTATGATGATTATGTGCCTATTCATGTAAAATGCAGAAGGCATATGTTGTTCATGTTCATACATGATGTATTATGTATTCTTGCACAAAAATATGAAAATTTTAAAAAGCTAGAGATTTGAAATTATATATATTAATTAACATATACTGTTTTATTATATATAAAATTTTATTTATCTCTTATTAGGTAAAAAACTAGAGATTTGAAATTATTTAAATTATATACATATATTAAAAAACACATCTTCTATTACTATATATCAAATTTAATATATCTCTGAAATTAAGAAAATCTCATTCCATTCTGTTTGCTGTTAAGCACAGGGTATCTTTTTGTTAGTCAGAAAGAAAATTTCATTCCATTCTGTTTGCTGCTAAACACAGGGTATCTTTTTGTTAGTCAGTCTCAACTTAAGAATTCTTACATGCTCCAATTGCGAGGGTATTTTGTTGTCAGTCACTATGAAGTTGAGTATTTTATTATTTGCATGTGCCAATTGCCAGGGTATTTTCTTGTCAGTCACTCTTAACTTGAACATTTTTACATGTATTCTTTTGCATGTATCAATTGCTACTGTATTTTTTTGTCAGTCACTATGAAGTTGCGTATTTTCACATGTACTTCTGTGCATGTGCCAATTGCCAGGGTATTTTCTTGTCAGTCACTCTTAACTTGAGCATTTTTACATTTATTCTTTTGCATGTGTCAATTGCTAGGGTATTTCCTTGTCAGTCACTATAAAGTAGTGTATTTTCACATGTATTTCTTTGCATGTTCCATTTGCTAGGGTATTTTCTTGCCAGTCATTATGAATTTAAGTAGTTTTACATGTATTTCTTTGCATGTTTTAATTCCTAGGGTATTTTCTTGTCAGTCACTATGAAGTTGAGTATTTTCATATGCATCATTGACGGTATATCAATGTTCCGTTAGGTTTAGGCTTTTCGTGTTGTTGCAGAAATGAGCCCATTTACGTTTCGTTGGAAATTCTCTGGAACGTAAAGCATTGCCTGCCTTAAGGCTTACGTGTTTATAAATACGTTAGCGTGCGCAAGCTACTTTGCCTACTGTACCATAGGTGGCGACACAGCATAATCATGTTTAAAGGAAATTTTTAATTTGTATTTAAAATTTAAAATTATAGAAAAAATAAATTTAATTTTAAAAAATAAGCAAAAATATATATAAAATTTATAGATTGACATTGTTAATATTTAATATACTTTTTTTAAGTAGAAATTATTTTAGCTTATAGATTTTTCTTATCAGAAATTCTTTTTATATTCTGATTTGATATATCTCTTTTCAGTACTCCAGCTGGGATGAGCAGCATATTAGTGATTTCATAGATGTCAAGGTCAATTGCTTGGATCCTAACAATAGACGCATTCAATTAGCTGATATTGAGGCTATCAAGAAACTATCCACAGAGCTGCAGGCGGTGGCGGCGGCGGCAAATGAGCCAAATCCCAGCGTCGAGGCCAACGATGAGAATGACAATAATGAAGGCACAGCGGATCAGGAGCCAGGTGAAGCAGTCAAGCAGGCGGAGGAGGAGGATGACGACGAAGATGATGATGATGTTGAGGAGGAGGAGGAGGAGGAAGAGGAGGAGGAGGAGGAGGTTGACGATGAGGATGAGCCCTAAATGATATATATTTACAAAAAAAAAAAATGAAAACAAAATGAGTTCTATAAATAATTCCTAGAAGTTAATTAGCAAGCCAAGTTAGCGTTAGTAATTGAATGCAAATTTGAAAACGACTTTAAATTTAATTTAGTAAAAACAATTTGAAATATCAACAAAATCAATTGATATAATTAATTATTATACAAAGTGTTATTGATATATATATAGATAGATATATATATATATATAGTTCTGATAACTGATAACTGAGAAAGAGCATAAATTTGCACTGATCTCTGTGCTGTGGGCGCTGGACTGAGGCTTGAGGCTGTGGAGTTGGCAGACGGATTTTGTTTTTGGTTTTTTTTGGTTGCCTTTTGTGCCGGCTACCGGCGACGCTCGCCCTTGACGGTTTTGCGCTTCTCTTTCTTCTCTTCGCGCAGCTGCTTTTGCTTCTCGCGATCCTCTTTGTCCTTTTGCTTCTTGGCCGCACTCTCGAGACGCGCCTGCTCACGCTTCTCCTTGGCCAGATTGGCCACATCCGACTTGTTGGTGTTGGGCGCCATGACGCTGGAGCCGCTGGGCTCAGCGCACTCAGCATCCGTATCCTCATCCTCCGCCTCGCTGACAGCAGTCTAAAAGGTTTACAGTGTTTATATTTCAACTGAATATCAAAAGCCAAGCGTAAAAAACCTGTGAATATTGCGCCAGTATCTGCTGCTTGATGCGCAGCTCCTCCTCGGTATATTCGCGCTCCTTGGCGGCGGGCTGCAGCTTCTGCTGCTCGAGCAGTTTGGCCAGCTGTGCGTTCACATCGATGTCCAGGCCCTTCTTGGGCGGCTCATCGGCGCTGGGATGGCTTTGCAGCCATTTCTGCAAGATGCTCGCCACCAGCTCCTCTATGTTGGCTGCCTAACGGTATGCAATTGTCATGTTTACTTTGTTTTTATCCTTTACCTTGCCTTCCCTTCCCACTTACTTCTGTGCCGCTGAGTATGCCTTCGAGCGCCTCGATCTTCTCATCTTGCGTCTCCTCCTCGCCCTCGAGTATGCCAATGATGTATGCACCGAATACGCTTTCATCTGTATTGAGCTGTCGCAGCTGCTCGTTGAGCCACGTTCGAAATTCGCTCATCTTAAATGCAGCAAATTGGGAGTTGGGGGCGGCGATCCGCTAATTGTCTCCAGTTCCAGCCAAATAAAAGCCGCAAAAGGCAACTAAATTCGGCACAGCATGTGCAGCAGTGTTGGAAAATGTGCAAAGCTCAACAAACAGCTGTTCAAATACGGTGGGCAAAAAGTAAAATTATATCAAATTTTAAAAATTATATCATAAAAATTATTATTATTATTATAAAAATTATATTATTATTATATATTATTATATTATTATTTAAAACTTAATTTAATTTTTTTTTTTTTAACATATAACATTTAAAACTTATTTAATAATGTTTAAATTAAATAAGTTTTAACATTATACATTTTTAACATTTAAAAGTTATTTAATTTAATACCAAGTTTTGTTTTTACATTTTTTAAATATTTTTTGCATTTATTTTGTCAATTGCTTGCAAATTCAACTATCGCTACTTACGCAACAGTTACGTAGCGCTAAACAGCTGTGCGCAACAGTTGTGAACGCCTTGCTGTGTGCAAGTAGTGTTAGTAAACGTTGCACTTTTTTATTGTTATTTATTTTTTGCGCTGCTGTTTAATATTTAATTTAACGCTTTCAAAGTTAATTATATTCAGTTTAATTGTGCAATTGCTATGAAATGTGAATTGTGTGAGTTACGCGCCATGCCGCTAAAACCGACCAGCGTTTGCAGCTGTTTGTTGTTGTTGTAAAAACAACAAAAACAATTGAATTTCATAAACAAATTCCAAGCTTCACGCGTTTTACAACAAGTTTTTAGACAATTGTGCGTAAATTGAAAGTGCGCAGTGTATGTGTGTGTGTGTGATTGTGTGTGTGTGAGTGAGTCTCCGTCTCCGTCGCGCTGTCATAATTCAACTACAACAACAACAACAACGAGCCACACACACGACACCTGCGTTTTGTTTATTTGTTGTTGTTGGCTCCGAGCAGGCGTCATAAACAAAATCTATACGAATCCAACACACGCGCAGTCGCCAGTTAGCAACAAGTGGATGATAGTTCAGTGTTGCGGCAACCACTCAAATTCGGACTTGCATCCAATACCAACCAAGTAACCAGAACTGCCAAAGCCAACACCACCACCCGCACCACCACCTCCACCACCTCCCCCACCCCAAACATTTAGCCAAGCAGGTGAGCTACATATATAGTACAAATATATCTATATAGTATATACATATAGAAGTGTTTAGTCATTTGATGTGCATATTCCAATTGGGTAGTGGCGTCTGTCTGATTGGATTCGTATGAGACAGCGTCTTATGCCACCTGTTGCATAGTTTTATGTCTGTTTAGTGCGACTGAAATGTTGGACAGCAACATTTTGTGATAAACATAAAAATTTTGAAAAAATATATATATACACATATATATATACAGATTATAATAAAAGTAAATAAAAATATACAATAATCATATTTAATTTATAAATTAAATAATTTAAATTTTAATTGTATAATTTAAATTGTAGTAAAAAAATTTGTTCAAAATTATTGATAGATAAAAGAAAACTTTTTTTTTTATAAATAAAAATAAATAATAAATAAAAAAAATAAAAATAAAATAAATAATAAATAATAATAAATATATAATAATAATATTTAATTTATAAATTAAATAATTTAAATTGTAAGTAATAAACAAATTTGTTAAAAATTATTGATAGATAAGAGAAAATTATTATTTTATAAATAAAAATAAATAATTAAAAAAATATATAATAATCATATTTAATTTATAAATTTAAAAATTTAAATTGTAAGTAATAATAAAAAAAATTTGTTCCAAATTATTGATAGATAAAAGAAAATTTTTACTTTATTTGCTTTGAATTTTTTTTTTAAATTAAATAAAAAATTATGAAAATCCTAATAAATTTCAAAGACCAAAAAAAATATAATTTATTTTTTTTTAAATTAAATAAATAAAAATGAAAATAAATAATATGCAACATAATAAATTACAAAGACCAAACAAAAATATAATTTATTTTTATTAAAAATTAAATAAATAAAAATGAAAATAAATATATAAAAATATAATTTAATTTTGTAGCAAAGATTGAAAATATGCTCCAATTGACTATAAATACATGAATAAATGGAGAGACTTTTAAGTTAGCGTGAGAGAAGTAAATTAAACAGATGATATTTGAGTTGAGGCTTTTAAAATTTTATTAATTTTGTAAAAATAAAAAATAAATAAAACTATAATCAAAATAGCAATGTAGCTACTTTTTTTATTTTTTTTATTTATTTTTATTTAATTCATTGTTGCAGCTCATTGTCTAAGACTCTATAGCGCAATTATCTCTAAACGACGTTTCATTTAAATTATGTTTCTTTTCATTCTAAATACGCTTTCATGTTTAACTTAAACTCACAAATCGGACTAGAGCAAATTGCTGCCTGAATGGTGCTACTTCTTTTTTCGCAGCTGTACATACATATGTAAATAGTACATACAAAGCATATATACATACGTACATACATACATACATAGATGCATGCCTGCTGCTATATATACAGTCGAGTCTCGATAATTTGTACCCCGCTAAATCGATAATCGCGATAAATCGAAACAAAATCTATCCCCTTGAAAAAAATTCGTTACAGTCGAGTCTCGATAATTTGAATTTCCGTCTAATTCGTAAAAAACCTGATCCCCTTGCCATTTCGAATTATCGAGACTCGACTGTATATATATATATATATATATATATATATATATATATATATATATATGTACATATATGCACATATACCTATAAATATATAATATTAATTATTAATTACTATATAATTGAAGCTGCCAATAAAATGGATAAAAAAAATTGTTTTTTTTTTAAATATTTTATATTAATATTTAAATTATTTAATAATAATTCACAATACAAAATATATTATTAATATTTTTCTTTAGTTGTTAAAGCTAATGAAATTATAGATAGAATTATATACACAACTGTGTTCAGAAAAATAGTAGTGCCAAAAAAAAACATTTGTTTGTTATTAATGATTTATTTATTATTTATTAATGAATAATTCGAATGATTTAATGCCTAATTTAAACAAATATTTTAAAAATTCAAATTAATCATGTTGGGAATATATTAATTTTGAAGGATTTGCTTATAAGGTGCGCGAAATAACTAACTGGGACAATACATTGAAGAAGATAATAACTGAACCGATCAAGATTTTTCAAAAAAGTAAATTGGTGTTTAAGCTTCATAAAATTATCAATATAACTCAACTGAATTAAATACAAAATAATCTTCTTTCATTTAAAAATATATAATAAATAAAATATTTGTTCAATTGAAAACAAATTTTTGGACACATAAAATCTTATCAAATTTTGGGAGGAAAATTAAAGTTTTGTTTAATTTATCAATAATTTTGTAACATTTTTTTTATTGTTTTAAATTATAAATTAAATTTAATCATTATTTTTTCTTATTTAAATTAAACTTAAAATTCGATTTAAACATATCAGAAACTTATTAATTTTTTTGGATTTTTTATAAACTTTCATTATTAAAAATAAAATATTTAATAATTTTTTATTTTTTATTTTTTTATAATTTTATCTTAACTTTTATTTAAAAATATATAAAAAATAAAATATTCAATTGAAAACAAACTTTCGAACACATAAAATCTTATCAAATTTTAGAAGGAAAATTAAATTTTTGTTTAATCTATCAATAATTTTTAAACATTTTTTTATTATTTTAAATTATAAATTCAATTTAATTATTATTTTTTCTTTTTTAAATATAGATTTTAAATTTAAATATAGATTTTTATTTAATTAATTTTTTTGTGTTTTTTTTTACACTTTCATTAAAACCTATATTAAAAAATAAAATATTTTGTAAATTAACAAAAAGTTTTTGGACCCGTAAATTCATAATAAATTTGACGAATAAAATTCAAATCTTTTTTGATCCATCAATAATTATTTAACATTTTTTTATTGTTTTAAATTAGTAACAATTTTAATTATTTAATTTAGTAAATTTACTATTATTATTATATATTTTTATTTATTATTTATTCTTATTTACTTTTAAATTTAATATAAATAATTGAATACCTTATTTAAATATTTAATATTTTAAAACTCCAATTTGAACATATCAGCAGCATTAAAACTCACCTCACTTATTACCCGGACACCCACGCTTTAGGCATTCACTTACTAACGCTATTTTTGAGCTTTTCCCGTTTGCCTTTTCTTGCTATTTATATCGTAATTAAATCTATTCGAATTTGTAGTGCCATGAGCAGAGCCTTTTACCAACTTGACTTCAGGAACTTTTATTTATTTTTAATAGTCCACACAGCGGGCGTTGTTCATAGCTGCAGTTGAGAGAGTGTGTGAGTGTGTGTTTGTGTGTGTGTGTGTGTGTGTGTGTGTGTGTGTGTGTGTGTGTGTGCGTGTGTGTGTGTGCGAGTGCATAATAAAAGCCATTAAAATTAAGTAATTGACGCACGCAGTCGTCGACACCTGGTGCCAAACAGGAAAACAGCGCTCCACAAAGGATATTGTCATAAGACATCGACCAATAAATAAACTCGACTCTTCCCTGACTGTTTACACATACAGACAGGCACACACACACACACACACACTCTTATATATCATTGTATATGTAACGCATTGCACAAATCTTTTTTGCATGCATTTCGGATATTCTGGCATTTATTTCACCTGGTCTGGTTGTTCTTAACACATCGCATTGGCCCATTAAATTGAAAGCCTCTTAAATTTTCAACCAGCTCATAAAACTCACACGTTTAGCCGCTCTGGGCCACAAAATCGTTGCGGGATTTTTAACTGCCTGACGCGATATTAACCTGATTTTCTTGACTTTAAATGTAGGAAGTCGAATTGGTGGTTTTATGCAGCGGCAGGCGGCAGACGGCTAGGAGCTTTTAAATTATGAAGAGTTTACCTTACTTTGATTTTATTGCGAACATTTATGAAATAATATTTTTAAGAAATTTGCATTCATTCTGAATTCATTAAATTAATTTTTTAAATATATTTCTTTTATTTTTTATATAAAATGAGTTCAAGAAAACTTAATATTAATTAATAAAACTATACAATTTAATACTAATAAAAGTAACAAAAAAATCGATTTAAAAATCGGTTTAAAATATTTTTTAAAAATTTTTAATTGGTTTTATTATTTTTTTTATATTTTAATTTGGTTTTATTATATTTTTTTTATATTTACTATTTTATCTTTTTATTTTTTTTAACATTTTAATTATAA
Source organism: Drosophila leonis (assembly GCA_035045365.1). Taxonomy (NCBI): domain Eukaryota; kingdom Metazoa; phylum Arthropoda; class Insecta; order Diptera; family Drosophilidae; genus Drosophila; species Drosophila leonis. The sequence continues at coordinate 7,636,855 of JAWNPC010000202.1, forward strand.
TTCTTTTATAATAATCAATCTTAAAATCGTCCTAAAACATTAAAAAAAATGTATTTTCAATTGTTTTTTATTATATTTTTATTTTTTAATGTTTTTCTTTTATTTATTTTAACATTTAAGCAGCTTAAAAATTTGTGTAAATATTATTTATATTTATTTGTCATATTTTTTATATATTTCAAAATTTGTAACAAAATGTATTTTTTTTTCAGAAATTTTAAAATTTTTTCTTTTAATGCTTTTTGCAACTACAGTCGAGTCTCGATAATTTGTACCCCGCTAAATCGAAAATCGCGATAAATCGAAAAAATTCTATCCCCTTGATGGGGATATCTATATGATGGAAATCTCGATAATTTGAATTTCTGTGTAAATCGAAAAAAAACTGAGCCCCTTGCCATTTCGAATTATCGGGACTCGACTGTATTAATTATTGAGTATTAGTAAGTAATAAAAATTTTGAAAAATATCATTTGGCAAAGATTTAAAGACAGGAAATTGTCAATATCAATTTAAAAGAATTCGATTTTATTCAACTTCAAATTTAATATTATTAAATGTTATTTTAATTTATTTTTATTATTTTCGTATATTTAAAATTTTTGTTCGTTTATTTATTTTCACATTTAATCAGCTTAAACAATTTTTAATATTTTTAAAATTTATTTTTGTTATTTTATTTATATTAAAAATGTATTTATTTGTTTCTTTTTTTTTAGGAACTTTTAAAATATTTTATAAATTTATTATTATTATTTTATATATAAAATATTAAAAATATATTTAAACATTTCTTTTTTTTAAGAATTTTTAAAAACATTTCTTTTAATTCTTTTTGCAACTACAGTCGAGTCTCGATAATTCGAAATGGCAAGGGGATCAGGTTTTTTACGAATTAGACGGAAATTCAAATTATCGAGACTCGACTGTAACGAATTTTTTTCAAGGGGATAGATTTTGTTTCGATTTATCGCGATTATCGATTTAGCGGGGTACAAATTATCGAGACTCGACTGTATTTAATTATAGTACTCAAAATTCTTATTTATTACTTCATAATATAGATTTATATATTGCGTAGGTGTAAAATGCTCAATTTCAATTTACAAGAATTCGATTTGATTCAACTTAAAACTTTGAAAATCGACTCCAAAGCAGCAACAAGTCAAAAACAGAAGAAAACACGCACATCAAAGTAAAAATTGAGGGCTATGTGGGTGGCGGGGGGTGGTGGGTTGGTTCGGTGGTGTATTGAAGGTACAAAACATTACATTACAGCGAATCCAACGGAAGCCAACGGGTGGTATAGGCGACTTGTCAAGGATGCCATTGAGCGCTTTTTCTGTAAAGTATTTTATGTTATTCTAACTGATGGAATTGTACAGCAGAGAGGCCGCCCGTAGAGCTAGATGGATGGCTGGCTGGTTGGATGTGTGCGTGTGTGTGTGTATTTATATGGGGTAGCTCCATGCCATTAGGGTAGCTCCCTCTCACTCTTTCTCTCTCGCTCTGTTAGCTATAAGCATATGCTGCTTGTTAAGGCAGCAGGTTGGCTAGTTAAGAGCTTTGTCGCATGGCAACCAAATAAGAAATGAGAGATAATTAGGAAACGGAATGTTGCAACAGGAAATTATATTAAGTGTCCTTGAAACAGTGTTGGAGAACTTGGAAAACATACAGTAAGAGCATCGTAAGAGTATAACTACTTATATATTTTTTTTAGTGTAATAGCAAATATTTTGTTTGTGTTGAACAAATCTTTAGGAAGATTGAAAGACTTGGATTTGTGTGTTTAGAGTTAACAAAATATTGTGGGACATGGAAATGAACTCTTACTAAATTTAAAAGTTTTATAAAGTAATAATTGAGATAAATGTGTAAACTATAAAGGTTTTTTTTTTTTTTTTTGTGTGTGGCTGAGGTAGGTAAAAATGCTTTATGCACCGTCAGTCAGGTCGTCACTCTGGCTGGTGTGTCGGACTGCAATACTGCTTACCGACTAAAAAACCTCCTCTACTCGGGCTGCCTCCCACCTTGGAACCAGGAGCTATCCCGCATTAACCTTCAAGGTGGAGCCCTTGTATATGCTCTAGCTGAGCACTGCCATCTGTGTTCCTGCGTCCAGGTCCCACTTTTTCCGCCGGAGAACCTTTTCGGCGAAGTCACAGACTCTTTTCCAGGCATCTATGCTGTTGCACATTTGCTGTACTATAGTCTCTACTTTAACTTCACCGACAGTTTCTGCCAAGTTGCAGTTAAAGAAAGTGTGTTCTGCGTCGTCCATTGCATTGTCGCAGTAAATGCAGCTGGATTCGGCAGTTTTCCCCATCTTATTTAGGTACTTTCGAAAGTAGCCATGACCAGAGAGCATTTGTGTTAGATAAAAAGACGTTTCACCGTGCTTTCTATTTATCCACTGCTCTAGATAGGGGATCCATCTCCCGTATCTTTCGCATAACCATTTTGCCTTCCAGGAGGCTATAGTCTGCTGACGTACGGTCTTTGCTGCCTGCATTGAAAACTCTCCACTTTGCCGGAGACTCCATATCTTCTTGCGCTCTTGCGCAAGTAGATCTATCGGTATCACTGCTGCTATCACGGTCACAGCAGCTCCGGACTTTGTTCGGTACGCCGAAGCGATCCTTAAGGCTGCTTTTCTTTGCACCGATAACATCGGCTTCCGCCTTACGTCCACTTTTAAAGTGTCCGCCCATACTTCGCTACCATACAGTAGGATTGCATTTGTTGTTTCCATTAGCAGTCTTCGTTTCAACTTAATTTTTTGTTAGCCCCCTTTTAACCCCTTAAAACTGATTGAATTTGTTTACTAAATTATATTTATGACAAGCCAAACTACATACGTATATTCAAGATGTAATTTTCTTGTCACAAAATGAATTAGAAATGTTTAGTTTTTCATATATGTCAGCCAGATATCGGCTTATTTTAAGACATGATCATATCATGGCACATGTCAGCCATGCGGAACCTCCCTCGAGGCTAAGTGGATAGCTGCCCCGCCCCACTCACCGTGCGCCCAACATATATATATATATATATGTGTTACTGTCGTCGCATTTGAGAACTGATTGAATGCGAGCGTTTGCTGCGTTGCTTGACAACTGCCAGCTGGAGGCCTTTGGCTCCATGGGTGGTTGATGGATTCCATTCATGGTGGCCCCGCACTTGGTTTGGTTTGGTATATATCCTGCGCGTTCGCCCAGTGGTTGTAGTCGGCTTTGACATTTTAATTTTACAGCTGGCAACAGTTTCTGCTGCTATCATTGTCCATGTCGTTGACAAATTGTTCGTAAAAGTCGCTCGCAGGAGCAAAAAAAAAAAAATACAAAATAAAAAGCGAGGAAAACAAAATCTGTGTCAGTGTGTATGTGCGCGTGTGTGTGTGTGTGTGTGTGGTAAAAATACCGTTAAGCATGACAGTCCAAGAGCCATAGCGCACTCAGATGGGTCACATTGATATATGAGAGTCAACTCTTGGAGCTACTAGCTGCAAGTCTAGCGATTCCTGTTGCGCTCTCAAGTAGCCGCGTCATGTGCGGCCTTTCAAACAATTTTCAATTAAGCGCACAATCACGATAAATAAATCTCATTGTGCAGCGAACTTCATCTTTTGCCAGCTTACACACACACACGCGCTCTCTCTCCCTCTCTCCCTCTCTCTCTCTCTTTCTTTCTCTTTCATCAGCTGTATAGCATTTTCTTGCGGTTTTTCCTTGGCTTTGCTTTATTAACCAAACCAATGCTGTATACGGGGGCATCTACTATGGTCTCTCCACCTTAGGTAGCTGCCACGCTGTGACTTTATTGCAATCTTCCAGCTTCCTCTGTGCTGCTAACACGCTTTTGCTTCTAGCCAGCTGATTGACTCAATTGCCCTAACCATACAGTATTTACCTATGGATAAGATCTTTGGTAACACTCGGAAAAGTGTTTATTGAACTATGAACTAATTACAATTATCAAGCTAATATCCTTGCAAATATTTACTATCAAGATAAGGCGTTAACATGAAGACGAAGAGTTGATAATTTTACATTAATATTTAAACTAAAAATTAATTAATTTAAAAAATTGTATATTTATTTTATTTGTATTTTAGTTAGGAATAATACCAAATTCTTAATTAGACTTTATTAAATAACGCCAGCTAGTATCTCTGAGGGTTGACTGATTAATTTCCTACCATTTTAAGGACAGATTTAAGGATGATAAACTTATATAGAAAAGGATTTACAGCTCGATTTAATTAAATGAAATATTATTATTATTAGAGAGTTGACATCGTCGAGGGGAGACCGGAAAGTTAACAATTGTAATGTGAAGCTAAGTAGATTTATTTTATAAGTTGTTAAAAGCTTATAAAATAAATGAATTTAAATTTTATAATATAAGCTCAGAATGCGAGGGTAGATTGAAAAATGTGTGATCTTTATTTAAGGATAAAAGTAATTTTTATATTTTAGTAAAATGAATTTAAACTGATATGTAGCTTAAATTGGTTAAATTGGTGATTTTGGCTTGTACAAGGTGCAATTCAAAAGTTCCAGGACTTTATAAAAAAAATACAAAATAGATTTTCTTTGGCAAAAATTTTATTGGTCGCCTTCGAAATAGTCCCCTTCGGACTGAATACAACGATTTGCACGATCAAGAAGATTATCAAATGACTTTTTAAGGTCATCCTTCGGTATGGCGTTGAGTATGGCGGTCGAAGCCTTTTGAATAGCATCAATGTCAGCATACCGTTTTCCTTTCATTGCCAAATGAAGTTTTCCGAACAAGTAGAAGTCGCGAAAACGTTTAAACCACTCGTGAATGCGGCTACGGGATAGACAATCGTCGCCATAAACTTTTTTCATCATTTGATGAGTTTCGGTAAATGTTTTACCAAGTTTAAAACAAAACTTGATGTTCGCTCTTTGTTCGACGGACACAACAAAAGTACTGTCACTTTTAGCGCGATATCTCGGCTTCTATACGTCCGAATGTCATGAAAATTTGACACAACATGACAGAGAAATAGACAATCAAACGATTAAAAGACAGATGGCGTCACTAGAAAGCGCGAAATTGAATTGCACCTTGTAAATTAATAATAGAACTACGCGCTTGCAAAGACAAGCTTGCGGAAATACCGCAAGACTTTTTTTCCAACCTAATATATGAAAAATTTGTGATTTTGAATTAAAGTTATCTTCAATTAGTTAGTTGGTAGTTAATTTTTACAAATTTAAGGCGTATTTCCAACTAGAAAGATTCCCAATTAATATTGCCCTAAATGTTCTATGAATATAAATTGATATCTACGAGGGTTAACAAATGAATTCTCAGACCTTAAAGTGCAAATAAAAGTCGATATAAATTTGGTTAATATTTCAGGAATAATTAAAAATGATTTCTTGATCAACTTTAATAAAATATTATGTAAATTTCCATAAATATCTACGAGATTTGACTGAAGAAGTGAAAATATTCAGTTAAAAGATAAGAGCTGGAAGGAACAATTTTTATGAATTAAAAATTTTTAATTTATTTAAATTGTTAGCTCAGACTAAACTTGTTTGAAATGTATACAAAATGTTGCACATATGATGTGGATAAAGGGCCTAACTATGGTATACCCTA